>CAEFZX010009996.1:0-174464 GCA_903066825.1 Alfaro cultratus
TATTGGTCTTATTCCTGGTCAGAGAAATTGCTTGTTTTACTTTTCCACAGAAAGTACTCCTCGCCGAGTGTTTCTGCTCCTTTTTGCCTACCCTAGAAAAATCTATCTAAGCTTAATTTTTTTTAGCCCAAATACAAATTTAGTGTAATACTTTTCAAATGTGACATGGTTCATTCAATCAAACCTCAAAATTATTTCTGCTAAAAGTTTTAAATTAAATTGGTTGGAATCATTTTTAAAGGCCAAAAGTGCTCTGGTTCAGTTAATAAAAATAATTTTTTATAAAAATAAATACATAAAATATACTAATAACTATACAGTTGTTTATGTTTGTTGATAACTATATAATTAAAATCCTTAATGCATTCGTTTAACTATTTCATGTTTTATTTTCTGCTGTGGACCATTAAAATAGATTAAACAGATATTGTTTCTCATGTCAAGTAAACACTAGCATATGATTGGTTGACCTGCGCAGACCAATCAGCTTGACTGGAGGAGTGTTAGCCCCGCCCACCGACATTAGGACGTAAAACCAACAGATTTAAGAAATTGAGAATGTGCTGCAGCATACAAATAAAACAAATATGAGTTAATTGTAATGTTTTTATTCATTTGTTTTAGGTTTTAATTCTTCAAATAATTTAAATATTTCTGTCTTTATTGTAAAGTAAATATATCCTGGCCCTTTAAATTCTATAAAGTCAATTAGTAGGTGGGGCTAGAATTTCTCCTTTTCACCTGATTGGCTTAAATTTAAGTTGCGTTCACCAATTAGATGTTAGGATGCGTCATCATGGCAGTTGCTTTTTAGTTAAATAAACACTGAAATAACTCAATTATTTGAATTTACAGCTTTTCAATGTTAAGTTTGTGAATTATGTATTTTTTAAATTTTTCAGGGTGTTTATTTATTATTAACTAATTAATATGTGACACTGAGACATTTTTAAATAGTTCTTATATTGTTTCTTTCTGGGACTTCCTGGTAAAATAAAAATAATAAAATTACATCCATAATTGGATTTAAACCAGTTATGCAGCTTTCAAACTTAGATGTTTGAAAATGAATCCTCCTGTTATAGAGACAGAAAAACTTTGCTGAGTGAAGTTTGTTTTGGACTTTGGTGAACTTCCAGTAATCTCCTATAAGATTGCGACAGAACTGCGACAGAACAGAACAGCTCGCCTGTGTTCTGGTCAAACTGTTCCACAAGTTCAGCAGCTTTTCACACAATGGGCTCTCCCCCACCGGGAGCCGCCATGACGCGTTTGGAAAACTCAAGACCCGTCCAACCGGAGCAGGTGCATCCTGACTCTGCAGGAAGTCTTTAGCAGCCGACTCTGACCGACCAACACGTGGGCACAGGCCGCGCTCAGGAAAAGCCTTATCAGCTTTTTTTCTTTCTCTCTCCCAACCCTAATTTAATCTCACCGCCTGGAGGATAACACAGACCATCTTATGGCTTTTGACGGAATATGGCGTTTTGAAGGCTTTCTCTTTATGTCCTGTTCAGTCAGCTGCTTTAAACCCTAATCTGGGAATGCTGACAAGATTTCCCCTTTTTATTGAGCTTCTTTTGTCTTGCATCATGTTGGTGTTTTTACATGTGTCGTGGCTGATAAGAGGATTTTAAATTTAGTCTTTTGATGATATCCACCTTTGAAGGATGACAACATATTTTCTTAAAGAGACAAATGATCAAATGAACTTTGAAACCTCAGGATGACAAGCGCCATAATTAACAGAATATATGAGAGGAGGATTGTAAAAGGTAATAATAGCAGTAAACGCTGGCAGGATGAACATTTATTACTTCCTTACAGCTGTGGTGAAGTAAGGTCACTGGCATAAAAATGGCACAGCTTGTCTTAAATTGGTTTTGCATAATTTATGTTCAAAAGAAGGAGTGGATCAGTTGTTGCTGTGCAAACACTTCGATAATCTCAGTGACAAACTGGTTTCTGAATGGTTTGCATCTGTATGTGAACAAGAACTTTATGTTGTGAGTTTCCCACACTGAATGTGCTCATTAAAGTGTTTAGCAAACTGATTTGTGTTTTTAGTTAAACAAAAATAAATGGATAAATTCATTATCTCTTGGCTAACATTAGGTTTTCAACCTCCAATTAAAGGTAATGATGAGAAACAACAAAGAGTACATATTGCGTAGGTACTGTTCCCCTATTTTTTCACATTAAAATCTTTTTTTTGTGTGGTTTATTGGGATTACGCTAAACAAAGTTGTGCATAGCTGAAGTGGAAGGAAACTATTGAGTGTTTTTAACATTTTCACAAATGAAAATCTGGAAAGTGTGGCATGCATTCTCTGGGTTAAATAAACTCATTGTATCTCTGGATGTAAGTTTAGGTTCGCCGTCCTGCTGGAATATAAACTCCTCAATACTTAATTAATGTTTGAAGTAAACCATTCCCACAGTATGGTGCTGCCACCACTAAGGTCTTGTTTTTGTTTTATTCCTTGATTGCCTCCAATTGTTAAAGTTTGTCCTCACTGGATACTTTTGTCAACATTAACCTTAAAATAATTTTCCACCTTTTGCCAGCTATTGCTTTACCAAGCAGATACAAATGATTAAATGTCAGGAAAATTTTGCGAGGAAATCTGAACTTTTTTTCCAGACTCACTGTAACTGATAGCAGGTGTGAACTTAAGAAGCCTGAATTCAAAAACTGAATCAACCTGGGTTTTAGCAAAAAATATTAAAGGTGTCCATATTTGAGGGAATAACATTATAACATGATGTAAAGCTCAAAAAGTTGATTTTTACATAACACTACACCTTTAAGCTAAACGTCTAAAACACTTTGACTGGTGAAACCTAAGCTAGGACTGGACAATAAATCAATAACAATGTATAGACACATGTTCAATATCAATAAATTATATATCTGATAGAATATTCAATATTCAATAATAGAATATTCACTGAACTCAGGATGTAGGCAGTGGAAAGGATTTAGTCGCTCAACCTGTCATGGCCAGCTAAGCAAGGTTGGTGGAATCAACTGACTCACTCACTATTTGGTTACCTAGCAACTCACTCACTCTTTGGTTACCTAGCAACAACCTGTTGAATAACTGGAGCAGCAGCAGTTTAAGGTTTCTCCACTGTGCCTCATAACTGCTTAAAAATAAAAATAAATGGCTTGGAGTGAAGACTGTGGATGAAACATTAAAAGTCATGCCACCAGTTTAGAAGTATTTCAGATTTTTAAAACAATAAACTAATCAATATTTATCAATATGAAACGCTTATGTTGTGATACGTTTTTCAGCCCTCACCTCAACTGGCTTTTTCTTCTCTGAAGATTCTTTTAGCAAGTTAATAATTGAAAGTGAGAGTGGGTGAAAGTAGGAGGTCACCATTTTATTCACTGCACTGAATGATTAGAGAGTCCATGGTCTAGTTTCCTCTAATCTATTCAGAGATTCACAGGAGATTAATTATACCTCAGCAGAGAGCTAAAACAGGCTGAGAGGAGCAAAGTTTCTAATATAATATCTCTTTTTATCATCCAGTGTTTGTATCTTTAAGGAAATCTGTGTTGGTTATTTCATTTTTAACTTAACAATACGGGTGTAATCAGCAGCATCAGTTGTTGCACATGCCTCCACGGATGCTGCTGTTCTATTTATGGAATGAGAACAGGCAGAATATGTGGGTTGGTTTGGTTGCCACGCTGTTTCCCCGCAGCTGTCCCATTTCTCAACAGGGTAAGGCAGAAGGGCTCCTCCCTGTACCCCCAAACTCACCCTTTTATCCCCCATATTTGTCTTTTCTCCTAAATGATCACTGAGACAAGAGAACACAGACAAGACAAGGCAACTAGGTCAACCTCTAGTTATTAAACCTGTGTGTGCTTGTTGAAACAAACGGGAAAAAACGGGGCTCTACTTTAGCTTGGGTCCAAACAAAGGTCTTCACATCCATGGAAGAATGAAGCCCTACTTTATTTCCTAATGAAGCAATAATGGAAAGCCACACACTCTCCCAGTTAGTTTGCCTATTGACCAGGAAACTCGTTGGTTTCCGCCATTACATCATGGGAGTCCAACTGTAATAAGGACAGAAAGCCAGTCTATAGTTAGATTAGCGTTTCTGTTTTTGATTTCTGTGATTTCATCTAGCCTGTTAGAAAACTGAGTTCCCAAGAATTAGCATCTTATCATGGGTTTTCCATTCAACATTAATAAATTATTAGAACTGGTTAAAACTTGTATCATCGGAGCAATCGGCAGCTGGATCTGTGGTTTCGTTTTCTACTTGCGTGTTCCTTAGAGATTTACACTTTGTTTATCTTCGTTGACATTAGTTCCTGTTTTATGTTTGAAATCTTATGAACTACAGGAAAATGTATGTTGTCTGAAAAAACAAAAACAAACCATCATCCTCCAGCCAACCACTTCATGTCATCTTCTTCGTCATTTCCACCTGTAGTAATATCCAGCTGTTGATTCTGTAACTCGTGTGATTTGAAAGAAAGTGTTTGCATTGCAGTTTTGTGACATATTTAAATTTTGATTAGGCTGAAAATCCATTGGGGTTGCTGTGGTGGCGCAGGGATTAAGCACAGCCCACATATGGAGGCCTTAGACCTCGATGTGGCTGTCGCAGGTTCGATTCCCGGCCTGAAGACAGCCGCATGTCTTCCCCCTTCTCTCACTTTCCTGTCAATTCACTATTAAATTAAGGCCACTGGAGCCAATAAAACCCTAAAAAAAACATCTCATCTTAGAACAGAAACTGTCATAAAACAAGAGGTTTTTCGAAATTGCCGTGTTTCTATTAAGCAAATTTATTTCCAATTTGAGCAATTTTATGCTTGATGGAAATAGTTTAACTTCAGTTCTTTCCACATTTACACTTTTGTCACAGCTGCAGCTTCTGGTTCAATAGACTTCCCATTTTTCCATCCAGTAAATCACCGCCAGCATCTTTCTCAGCTTAAGTTTCTCAGCTGAGGGACACATTAGTCAGATCCTTGCGTCATAGTAGTTTTTTCATTCTGCTGTAATTTTAATTTACTGTTTCTCTGCTGTGTGGTTTTTACTATTATTGTTATTAATTCACCATAGTTAAGTTAGTTATCTTTGACAGAAGAAGGGAAAAAACTTGCTTTTTCTCACACTTTTCTGCCTAATTGTTGTCCATGTCTCAAACATTAATGGAAAGAAATAGCTGGTTGGTAAATATAACATCTGAGAATAGTTTGTGGATTTTACTTAACTACAGACAGTTAATGATCCAAGGACATACATTTCACAGAATGAGAAAAAAGAAAAAGGTCTACCTAAGATTTATGATCATAGGAAGGATCTGTGCTAAATTAAAGCTTCCATTTTGGTCTGGTGGATCTTCAACCGCAGCACATAAAAGTCACATTGTGCTTCTTGCTGCTGATGCGTCTCGTACGCCTACTCTGCAAACAAACATCCATTATGAGGTTGATAGCCAGCAATGATGTCACTGAGCAAACGCAGAGGCCAGCACGCTTTATGATGAAGCTCCTTTTGCATCGCTGCAGCTCGCTGACGTTCACTCTGCAGGGACAATCGTGTAACTCAAAACCTCAATTTATGGCAAACAAGA
This sequence comes from Alfaro cultratus, assembly GCA_903066825.1. Taxonomy (NCBI): domain Eukaryota; kingdom Metazoa; phylum Chordata; class Actinopteri; order Cyprinodontiformes; family Poeciliidae; genus Alfaro; species Alfaro cultratus. The sequence goes on from CAEFZX010009996.1 coordinate 5,617, forward strand.
GGAGCCATTGAGGCTCTTTCATCTAGACACCTTATCTAGAAGAAAAGATTGGTTATGGCTATCCGTTGTTTAAACTGCATCAGGATTTGAGCTCCATAAAGACCACATAAATGGATGAAAAGGTGCAAAGTTTCAATTGTTTTCAGTTGTTTGGAAGCCATGCGTTTAACCTTTATCTCTAACCCTTACAAGTACGCTTTATTCTTTCAGCGCAAAAGCTAAACTGGCTTCATGTTTAGCTTTTGTAAGAGACAAGACGTCGCACTGCAAAAACACAAAATCTTACCAAGTATTTTTGGTTTAGTTTCTATTGCAGATATCTTAATACACTTGAAATTAAATAAAAAAAAGTCCTTTTTGTCTTTTTAACACATTCAGATTCAGTTTATTTGTGATCTGTTATGTTCAGAGGACATAAAAAAGTGTACATAGCACTTATGCAAGGTATAAGGATAAATCTGTGGTGTTTTTAAAGAAGTGGGCCCCAAATACAGCAGCCAGGAAGTAAGAAACACGAGGACAAAGGATTAACTTTCCTGAAGCTGAGAAACCGAAACAATGGACAGGGAAGGTCGAGCGTGAAAATGGGGAACTGATAAAGAAAAAAAATCTCATCATAGAACTGAAATAACAACAACATGACAGTAAACTGTGAGAACTGAAGAACAAATCTACCAGGACAGTGATCATCACGAGGCACTAAACAGGCAATCAGGGAACCAAATGCAGGTGAGGAAGTAAAATCTGGCTCTTATGCAAGAAGAAAAAAGAGGAAACCCTGCAGAAAATAGGAAACGAGGCGGATGAAAGTGAAAACCTGGATGCAAAACTGAAATACAATGAGCAGGTTACAGAAAGGTCTCACTCTCAGAATAGTAGGATTAAATACCACAAACCCAACAGCACAGCAATAAATGAATAAAATGCTAACCGAAGGCTGGTGGCCTTTATTAACATCTTTACACAAAAAACACCAAAGTACCGAAGTTACAGCATGTCAGGTCCACTGTAGAAAGAAATATCTCATGCTGCATTTCCATTACATTTAATCGCATTACAAATGTACGAAATGTCAATGTTCCATTAATGCCGTCCAAGAAATTAGAGTAAAAAAGAATTTTTTAAAGAATAAGAGTAAAAAAGTATTTGCTAAAAGTCTACTCAAGTACTGAGTAACTTATCAAATTACCAATCATTTCATACTTAAAATTTAAATCAGATGGACCAAAATATAAAGTTACATAGAGGTTTTGGTATTCTACGGACCAAAATGACAATAATTTATATAAGTAGGAAAAAATAACAAAATTATGCAAAAGAAAATCTTTCCAAATCAGTTTCTGTCAATAAAAAAAACGTATAAAACCTTATTAACCCATCTGGTGAATTTTTGGTTAAAACATGTTTGTTTTTCATTCAGTGGGTGGAAAATACAGAAATTTTACTAAAGAGTATTAATACTTTACAATAAAAGTACAAATACAATATAATAAAAATGCTCCTAAAAGTACAGTTTCCCAAAAAAGTTACTCAAGTAAATGTAATTGCAGGTTTCCTGTTTTCTCGTAAACAGATAATGATGTAAACAAAGTTTTTCAACCTGCAGGTTGTTTTTTTTTATCTGATGCCAGAATCATTTCTTCTCCCTTTTCGTCAGTCTGTGTGTCTCTGGAGCGTTTTAGGCTCCAGGAAGTGAGTCAAACTCAGTTTGTCAGCGATCAGGGTGTAATTGGTTTAAAGGTAAATCCCTCACTGAGACCAGCTATCTGCACTTTCCGTGACAAAGAGAGGTGAAGAGGTGGGCCAGGTAACACACTGTGGCTGGTACAGTCAGAACGGGTCCAGTTAATGGGGAGGAATGCACTGGGAGAAATATTGGGAAGCTTCAAATGCCATTAAAACTGACTCATTTTCAGAATTAAACCTGATTTATGCTTTCATCCTTTAACCCATTACGCCCTCAGCTCTGGTGGGAAAGAACCACAGAAATCTTCTGCCTTTTCTTTGAAACCAGAAACAAACAACCTCTGTTCTCAGCTTAAATTGTTTTCACTCCAATGTTAATAGGATTTTACCAGCACAGCTTCTTTATATAGATATGCAAACTTTGCTGCATAAATTGTTTATCTGAAATAATTTATTTTACCTCCTAACAGATTTCTGTGAAACAATGAGACATTAAAGGCCTCTAATTCAATATCAATCTGGTTTAAGACAGAAATATGACATGAACTTTAAGAATTTGGTTTTGTGTTTTGCTTTAAGTTTTTATACAATCCTTTCATGTAAAAAAGTTTTTTTCTTGTCTGTGACACATTTTATTATTCAGCTTTTAGTGACTGTTTCTAATTATGGTTATGAAAACCTGACTGATATTTTTCTGTTATTTCTCTGCAGCATCTGTGTTGTCAGACCTTTTGCTTTAAATTGACCATTTCTTCTGTTGGTTTGTTTACATTTTCTTTGTTCGCTCTGTATTCTCTTCAGTTACTTTCCTTCTTTCACAACTTCGCTCTTTCCACTCCTTGTTCAGTAATCACCTCCCCTGCTTGAATATTCCTCAGTCCATTTGCTCTTTGTCAGATCATATTAGTTGTGTTTCCATTACAAAATGCGCGCAAGACTTTGTCAGTGTTCAGCTAATGTCGAAAAAAACAGTTTTGCAATGGTTGCATTTCCGTTAAATAAATGCCACAAACCCTCAGCATTTAGTTCATGCATAATTTATCTGGATGTAACACAAATAAAATCACGTGAATAAATTTAACCCGATAAGTCATTAAAAACATGCCGCGTCATTGTTCTCTTCCCACTTCCTGTCGTCTTCTTCGTGTTTTCCGCCCATAGTAACATCCGGTTGTTGATCATGTGACTTCTGTGATGCGAAAAAGTACATTTATTGCGATAAAGTCAAAAAACAACCTCATCCTAACGCAAAATCTTCTTATCAAACACGTTTATTTTTCAATTTCCCAACTCTAAGCTCAGAGTAATGCAGCTACTGTTGCACTCTTGGATTTTAGTTTTTTATAAGAGTTTATTTCCACCTCTCTGCCTGCTTTCTTGTATTTCTTCATTATTTTATGACAATGTTAGTAACAGTATTGAAAATCATTTTGGAAAAAAAACTGCATCTTGATCCCAGTGCATCCCAGTGCAGCATCTTGATTCAAAATGTTTGAATCAAAATTCTGCATCTGTTTCTTGAATGCTTGAATTTTACTGTGATGTTTTTAAGGTCTTTAAAAAAGATTTAATTTTAAATAAAGTGCTTGAAGCTAAAACTAAATATGTTGCTTTTCTATTATGCTGATTTGTATATTTTATAAGCAGCGGACGCACATTTTGTCTACAAATTGTGTCAGTGCTTTAGTTTCTCTAGAGTGCAAATTGACACACATATAAATACTCATATATGTAAAAAACAACTTTGTCTTATCTTGCTAATAGTAATTATCACAACAATTAACCTGCAGCTGAAGTATAATCATTTGCAGTCCAATAGAAGGCAGCAACAGTAAACTATAAAGTGATGAAAAAAAGTTTTTTTTAATAAATGTAAAACTTTTTAAGAGCAGCAAAGGGACTTTTTCCTCTCACAAATCACAAAGTGCTTCTCCTTTAAACAACTAGATATGTAATTTTTTTTTTCACAACTGAGGAAAGATAATTGTCGTTTTCCAGCCATGAAGAAACCACCAGTATTTAGCCGGTGGTTATTTCCCCACCCAGCCTGCGGCATTCAACCCAGACTTACTATCTCTGTGTGTGGGAGAGAATGTGCGTGTGTCTGCATGTTGGGAAAGGCTTTTGCTCCCAGATCCCAACAACAATCAAGATTCCCGTCAAACCGACTCTGTTTCTGGATTTAATTTAATCTGGTTTGTTATAATGAATAGCAACTGAATTGAAAGGGGCAGCATTATGTTAAATAGACTTTTTAGAGCTTGATATCATGTTACAGTATTATTCCCTCATCAAAAATATACCTGCAGTGTTTTCTTGATTCTTTCATGAATGCTTGAGAAATCCTTGAATCTCCATGGCAACCATTAAGCTGTGCAAAATGCCTGGGTGGACCTAGCCCCGCCTTCAGCGACAAAGCTCTTCCTCCAAGCTACAGTTTCCAAGCTACTGAGCTTTGGTATTACAGAGCAGCCATTCTCCTCAGTACCTTCAGACTAGCCAGCAGCGATTAGCAAACACCTGCTGGAACTGGGCGTCTGCTGGGCTCATTAGACAAGCTGCTAGTAAAACACTGGTAAAAAATGTTGTTAAAGAGTTAATAGAGGAGCCTGCTCTTTCTGAAGGCAGAGTTTCAGAAAGAGCAGGAGTTTTTAAAGCAACATTTCATGGCGTTAAAATATGAAGTAATATTTCTTTAAAGTTGTATTTGATGTATACAGCAGCTTTATGGCAACTGAAGGTGATACAGTTGCTTGAATGTGCTATAAAATATCACTATGTGCCGATAAAAAAATAACAAAATGTGTAGAAATGATTAAATTAATGTACAAGCAAACCTGCCCATCTGTTTTTCATATTTTCTTTTATAGTGATTCCCCTTAGTGTTGCAAAATCCTTTGCAGTTTTCACATCAGCAGGGGCCACAAACCCTCAGCATTTAGTTCATGCATAATTTATCTGGATGTAAAAGGCCCCGATTATACTGTGTGTGTGTGTTTCACCACACTCTGGCTGCACATTTAACTATGTTTTATTTTTTTTCACCAAACAGTCCTTTGAAATGAATACACTGGGGGATCAGAGACGGCAAAGTCAATAGTGCCACAACTGTGTAGGAATTTTTAATCCGCCAATTACGGCCCATGCATACATGCAACTCCCTGACTGTTTAATGGAACGAATGTCTGCAGGGAGCGCTCCTAATGTGAGCACAGAGAGCGGTGTGAGGAACAGAGCTTCGTGTGTGTGTGTGTGTGTGTGTGTGTGTGTGTGTGTGTGTGTGTGTGCTGGTAGCTTTGCCTTCCAGTCCGTGGGGGTTATCTGAATTGAGCACTGGGTGGATGTTGGTAGCCAAGACGATGTTTCTGGTGAGTGAAAGCAGCTCTCTGTCTCAGTGCCTTTTGTTTTCTCAGAAAACATTTTAATTTGTAAAACAATCACCTTGTGGGATTGCATGCAAACAGCAGGCACCTCTGGGTGTCTCTCAGTAATGAATGTTTCTGTCAGGAGCTTTGGGGTTTTACTCTTTGTACACTAAATATAAAAACTGAGAGAATATTATCCTGTATAATTAGACATGATTATATGTGACATTGTTATTCCCTTCATCGGTGGCAGTGGAAATCTCTGGAAATTGAACCTCACATACGTAGAAATCCTGATTTACTAAGAAACAAAAAACTGTTTTAAAGTCGTTACTCTGGCTTCCTAGAGAAAAGACTTAATAAAGTCTTTAAAGTGAAATAATCTGCCAGTGGAACTAGTAGCTTTCATCAGTATTAAGGAATAATTTACTCTAAACAAGCTCCTATTTCTTGCTGAAACGTTACTTTTAAGGTAGTTTTATCTTATTTCAAGTCTACTAAAGTATTTCCACCAGAAACTAAACCAAAATCACTTGGTAAGGTTTTGTGGTTTTGCAGTGTAGCAGTGAAATACACTGAAAATCTGTTTTTGTTGTTCCAAACCTCTCAGGTCTTCTGGTTCTGATCTATCTGTGTCCACAGAACCAGAACTAAACATAGAAAAGCAGAATTCAGTTTTTATTCCCCACGAATTTGGAACAAACTTCCAGAAAGAGTTTGTCTAAATCCAAACTAAAAACTGCACCTGTTTAAACTTGCTTTAGAAACATAATAACTGGAATAACATATTTATTTTGTATTGATTTTGATCAAGGCACTTGACAAAATGTATTGTCTGTTACTCGTTTCACGTTTATTTCCATGTATTTTCAGTAATAAATGAATAAAACATCTGCAGCTTTCTACTCTCCAACTGTTGAGAGAGTTTTGCGTCCTCATCTTCCTTCTCCTGATCCTCTTTGAGGATTCCCACCAGACTTGGGACCAGCTGGGAGATGTAATCTCTGCAGGCCCCACCAATCTGGATTTGATTGACAAACGCTTTAAGAGAGAAGCAAAGGCTTACAAGGTGCCTGAAGCACAACAAGTGGCTCCTCTTGTTGAGCGCTCTGGGCCTGCAGACGTGTTGCTGTTCTGACTCTGATTACGAAGAGTTCACGGCCCGATAGGTGACAGCAGTGGATCAGGTGGTACAGATAAATCCTGAGATTTGCCTAATGGCTCAACTCCAGCAGCACAGCAGAAAAAGTGGATCAGTCACAAGGCCTCACCCATCCTTTACATGATTTTATAATCACTTTTCCTGTCACTTATGAGGAAAATCATGTCAACTTCTCATTCTTAGGCTGCTTTTTCTCCTCATTAATCCATTGTTTTTATGTTTTTTAGCTTCCATTTTGGTCCTCAACTGCTTCTAAAAACACCAAAAGCTCTAAAAAACATGCCCAGTCAGGTTTTGACAATAAGTAAATGTTTTTTGATGTCTGGAGAATCACTTGTTTCAAAATCCTCCAGAATGTAACGTCACAAATCAGCAGACGCTACCCGTTAGACAGCAACCCTAGCAAAGCTCAGACCGTTGCCTAGCAACCTAAACTGAGTTCCAGGATGTTTGGTCAGCTGGTGTTACCTCTGTATGCACTGTACAATGGCTGCTGTTAAAGACAAGTGTTTTGTTGTTGACTCCAGAAATCACGTGCAGCATTCTTGTTGGTTGTGAAGGAGACTCCACTTCTGCTTTTCAAAGACGTACGGTTGTATAATTGCGGATCTGTTTGCAGCTGTTTTTATGTGAGTGTATATTTTGAGGTGGGGGCGTGGCCAGCAGCAGCTTATTTAGATTTAAAGTGACAAGAGACTCTAAAACAGACTAAAATGTAATTATCTAAGAATAATTATGAGCAAAAAAATATCTTGTACATGTTTTGTACAGCCCATAAATATATTTACTAACTGACATGTTCAAGGAAGCATGATTAACCATGTAAATGGGTTATTAGGCAATAAAAAGCTATGAATACTGAATGGAGCTTAAAATCGCATTATCTCAGAATGAGTTATGTAATTAATGTAATGAAAAACATGTTTTGTGTAGTTGTGTAGTCCCTGACCTGTTCAAGGTAGTATAATGAGTCACATTTAAGTCCCCTAACTTCTCCGTTCTTTTAAATTCAAAGTTTAAACCAGTATTATATAAACATGCAACAAACTCCTTTAGCCTCTTCGTTACCCCCAGTCTGTCACAAAGACGATTTCTTTCCATTTTTTAATATGAAAAGTGCCAAAATAAGACAGTTTGATAGGTAATAAATTGTATTCCAACACCAAAACGATGTTTTCAAAGAGGTTTTAGCTGAACATGGGGCATGTTGTAGATGCTTCATTATAAGATGATGGATCTCTGGTCTTTTAACAAGTCTGTGCTTAATTATTATTATTATTATTATTATTATTATTATTATTATTATTATTATTATTATTATTATTATTATTTTATCATATGTCTTGAATATGGGGCGTCCAATTAGTTTTATCTGCTGCAGATAGTTTTATTTGTATTATTCTTTTACAATAGGTGACCAGATTTCTCATGTTTTAAGCTCACACTGGACAGGACGGCGTCTCAAAGTGAATGAAAATAGACATATTTAAAATTTTCCTAAAAGACTGAAAACTACTGATCAAGAAATAGTTTTACACCAATAGGCTGCTAGACGGGAAAATATAAATATGCAAGAGTAGGTTGAAAACTTTTGTACACTGATATAAGTCAAACTTGTTGGTTGAAACGTGATTTCCAAAAGGAAGGAAAGGTCTTTTGTTTAAGTTATAGAGACGTAATTAATTTACGTTTTCACGTCAACTTGAGTCTGTTGGATCAAGTTGTCCTCTAGCGCCCTCTGGTGTGAGCATGTGACAACTTTTCTGTATATATTTTCACATTTTCTCTAAAAAGTAACTTTTTCATCCTCTCTGTCACAAGGACTAAATAATCCTTTACCATAAAAAAATAAATATTTAGTAAATCCACGAAAAACACCAATGATAACACAGTTTGACTGATTCAAAGTGAACGATGATGATGTCACTTCCTTTGAGATACGGTTCATCTGCTGGACTGGATTCTTCTTCGCTTGTCCTTCAATTATCTGATTTCCACATGATTTAATCTTACATTGTACAACAAGGTGTTAACATCAGGTATGAGAAGTAAACGGAAAGTGAAAGAAAAATCAATCCGAGTTCATGTAGATACTATTTAAAGACCTGGAAGCCTGAAAACTTCTGGTCGATTAAATAAATCTGTCTCTCTGGAAGAAAATGCCAAATAAATGAAGACAGGATTAAAATCTTTGATTTAAAATAATCTGATTTAGAAGAGGAAGCCATCTGGAGATAAAAGGTAAACTATTTTGTCTGTTTCTGAAGTAAATATTTGCATCTTCTGTGTTGATCGTCCTCTTCTGCCCTCTGGTGGCCACATGTGAGAAGCTGCAAATCTACTATGTTTTCTACTTTCCTCATGAATTTGGATGTAATCAAAACATGAAAAAATGTGAATATATAAATTTATATTTGAAAGTGATGCTTAATTTGAACTCCACTGGGTTTACTGGATGTAAAAGAAATGAACAAAGACACAAACATTAACAGTTTATTTGTTCAGACAGACAAGTTTCTTTTTGTTGGTCTTTACTGGTTATATTCTGTCCCAGTAAAAATAATTTTCACTCTTTCAAATGCTCTAAAATCCACTTTATTTCAAATTATTCCTCATGTCAAACAGCAGTAGATGTACTGGAAAAAATCATTCTAAAACAAGACATTACAAGCAATACTAATTTGAATAAGAGTCCACATTTTTTCTTCATAATATTGGTTTCTTGAAAAAAAAAAAAGGGTTTAAAAGTATCTTTTCATTGTCTTAGCCTCATAAAGCCAGTAGAGGGCGCTATTGTTGCTTTAAATGCGGAGCTCACTAGTGATTGACACGTACAGTACAGCACACTCACTTCACCCTTAATAATATAATTATAGAAGTATATTTACCACAGTTTCTTCATGCTCGTTCATAAAATGAGGGATTTTGAGCTTTTAAACAGGAAAAATAACTGAAATTGTGTCTAAAAATGTGATTTCTTGTCAGTGATGGGAAAAAATTTAAATAGTATCTAGTCAAGTTTTATAATTCCATAAAAATAATAATTTAGGCTACAGTTGCAGTAACGTAAATATGCAGTATAAGAAGGTTAAATAGCTGCTAAAATCTGATGAAAAGTCGCAGATCTTTGGCTCAGAGGAGCATTTTCTTATCTTATAATTCATTATCACTCTGCCTGCACACGTATATGGGAGAAAAAGTAAACTTAAAAAGATAAAGATGCATTTAACAGGCAGGCAATAGATAGAAAGTTGGGTAAATATTGGTTTTAAATACAAGATGGGTGACAGGAAGATGGATGCAATAAAACCTGACACTGCTTCAGCCTACTGGACATAAAATGTTTGCACACTTTAAGTATCTCAGGTGAGAAAATGTTCACCTTTTCCACTTCTGCTGCTGGTCAATCCCACTAAAATATTTTATTCAAAACGACTATGTTGATAAATTATTTGATAATAATAAAACATGGAGCTATGTTTGATTTTCCAAGTTTTTCGGTTTTGCGGGAAGGCATTTTTCTGCAAAAAGTGAAACATGCACCCCAGAAGTTAACATACCGTGAAAACATCTTGATTACTGGATCCACTTCACAGATTCACTTTCTCATAAGGCCAATTAAAGGCTTCGGTCACACCCTTTCCTATCTAGTCTGCCTCTAAACTCCCTGTGATCACACAGTTGTTTCACTGCTTTCTTTGCTTACTTTGTCATTTTTTGCACAGCAGTGTACACACTCGGTGGCCTGTGTGGTGCTGCGTTCGCTCACAAACCACACCTGAGCATCACGCCTGCACGGCAGCCGTGTTCGCCGCTGCTTTGTCTGCTGTTACACGTCAGGTCGTCTCTGCCTGTGATTAATTAGCATCCAGTTTGTTAACCCTTCTCAATTGGCAGAGGAGCACCCGGGCTAATGAGCCGACAGCGAGCTAGCAGCTTACAGAAACAAACGCAGCTCATCCGTCAAGATCTGAAGGCTGCTGGACTCACACATGAACTGGTGGTGTGATTCTGAGTCGAGATGACCGTTTTCATGATCCAGATCTTCTCAAAACCAGCTTCAAAATATTTCTAAGTATGTCTAATCTGGTTCTAGACGTGCATCTGGATAAATACACTGCAAAAACACAACATTTTACCAAGTTGGTCTAGTTTCTACTGAAAATATCTTAGTACACTTGAAATAAGACAAAACTGACTTTTCAGCAAGATATAGGAGGTCGTTTTAATTAGTCAATAAAAAAGAAGGACTTTATAGTCACAACTTGTAAGATTGAAACCACAAAGAGATTTTATTTTTTTGCGTTTCAGTATGTTTAACTGTAAATAAGGCAACACGTTAAACACATTAAACAATTAATACTTCTGTTTGAAGAAAAGGTCTATGCTAAATTCGAGAAACAACCTTGATATGTTGTTGTTGAAGCATTATTAGCACCAATATTAACATTATTAATGTTCATACTATTACAGCTACTCTTAGTAATACTTTTACCTATGTTTATATTGTAAGCACGTCATTAAATGTTCTGCATTAATCAAGAATCTGATATAATCTGGTTAATTGCTACAAATATATAATTGTGATGCTGTTCAATAGATATTAATAAATACTTCTTTATGTTGATGGAAAAAGTACTATTTACACTGGCAGATTATTTCACTTATTCCCAGAGGCGTACATAGTACCCAAAAATGTACTCAAGTAAGAGTAAAAAAGTATTTAGTAAAAAGTTTCCTCAAGTACTGAGTAACTGATCAAATTATCAATCATTTAATGTTCAAAAATTACATCATCAGATGAAACAAAATGTAAAGTTTAGTAGAAATTTTGGTATTTTTAGGACCAAATTTACAATGATTTATTTAAGTAAAAAAAAAAAAAAATTAGGCAAAAAACCATTTTTCCAAATGAGTTTAATTCATTAAAAAAAAATTGCAGGTGTGTGTCCGTGTCTGGTGAATTTTTGGTTGAAACTTGTTTTTTTTCATTCAGTGGGTAGAAAATCCAGAAATTTTACCCAATAATAGAAATACTTCATAATAAAATTACTCACGTAAAAGCAAAATAACGTACAGCATGGTAAAAAAAATTTCCTAAAACAAAATCTTTTTCAAAAAGTTACTCAAGTAAATGTAATTAAGTAAATGTAATTAAGTAAATGTAACTAATTGCTACCCTAGAAGAACTTTTTCATGGGTATTAAGGAAATAATGACTAAACAAGCTCCTATATCGTGCTAAAAGTTACATGTAATTTAGTTTTTCCTTCTTTCAAGTGGACTAACTGTTTGAGTAAATACTCTCCTTCCAACCAAAACCAGCCAATCGGAGTCAGGAGGAGGGTCTTATCGCTGTCAATCACTTAGTGTACACGCTGTTCAATGTGTTAACAGCGGAGAAACAACTTACTCTTACAAGGAAACTGTTTATCCACAGTCATTGGTGGCTACGCTAACTAGCCTTAGCATTCGTGGCAGGCTATGATAATTTTAACAAATACATACTGCAGCTTTTAGCATAGATATGAAATTGTTTTCTAACAGGTGCAAAAATGGGAACATAAACGAGTAAAATGGCTGCTAACTGAGTAAAATTATGTATTTTATATTAAAATATGCTAATAAGTGACTATTACAGCTTTCCATGACACATCATGCAGTACATTCTCAGCAGGTTTGACCCATTTGGCCCGTGTCAGTCATGAAGCAGTCCGGTCCAGAACCGCTGATGCTGCTGCAATGATGAAGGTTAAGACAGTCAAGCAGGAGGTTTACAATCTGATCAACATGTGGCAGCACCCCCACTACGGTCCTGCAGGGGTCTGAATGATGCATGAGTTTACCGATACAATGCAGGCTATAATCTGTACTTTTATTGAGATAAAACCTGTTTGACTTTATTGTTTCTTCTCACTCAGAAGAATAAAGATGTGTTTCAAACTTTTTTCCAGGTCAGAAGAGAAATATATTAGCTGTTTAACTCAATCAAGCTAATTAGGTTGCAATCAAGGCTTTATGATTATTTAACATTTTGCCTCTTTGATGTTGACGCTTTGGATTCATCGCTCTGAGCGTGGAGCAGACACAAACATCTGAGCTTTTAGCGTTTAGCTGACGTTACCCCACAGGAGCTGAACTCATGTAAACACTCTGAACTTTTTGTTTGTTATTGCACTTACTTTTTTTATTTATTTTTTATTTTTTATTTTTTATAGATTATAGATTTAGTTTTGGGGAAAACCCCAAACTGTGCTTCCCAGATTAAGGAGTGAAAAATAATAGCCCTCATTACTGAAACGTGAAAGGCCACAGCTCTGGTTTGTCTTCATTGGTTCCTGTGATTGCTTGGTTATTTTTAATTGGACGAGGTGTTAGCTGAGGTTCATTTTGATTGGTCAGTGTGACCACCCTGCATCTCGTCCCCCAGGACTCCATTAGCCGCTGCCAAGTCCGAACGTGTTCGCTAAATCTCGTCTTGCTGCGCTTTGCAACAGCAGAAAACGACTCCGAGCGCACAAACTGTAATGCTATATTTATAAGGCAGTATTTATAAACACATTTGCATATATCAAGATGAAAAAGTTGTTTGAATAGGGGGCAATTTGCATTTGGTGAAACATATGGCGGAGCCGCGGAAGCCATGGGCCATGCCTTCATTACCCGATCTTCATTTCATCAGCTCCCCGCACTCCCACTGCGCCTCCCCACGGCGGAGCCTTCTGTCCCCGAGGTTTCAGTGACAGGGGACAATATGTCCCCAAGGTGAGGAGCGGGGAGGAGGGAAGCCGCATGCACACCGCTCCTCCAGTGATTATTTAATCAGACTCTTCACTCTGGATCTGAGAAAGAAGCCATGTACAAAGCGGTGCTTATTACCCATTTGTTCGACGCAGGGATGGAGAGAAGAAGGGGCAGCGGAGTAGATGAGTGGAGGACGGTCCAGAAACTGAGAGAGGAGGCGTTGGCCGAAGGGAAGTGGGACGGGATGGAGTGAGAATGTGGAGGGATCAAGAGGTTTGACATTAAAATAGGACTAAAAAGTCACATGACGGTGGTGAAACTTCATTAGTTTATTTCTAATACCTGCTTCATTTCTGTTGGGAAGGCCAGCATTGGGTAGACGATGGTTCATACAGACAGAGGCGGTTCTAGCCTGTTTGGTGCCCTGGGCGAACCACCTTTAATATCGATCAAACATTAAATATAAAATAAATTAGACTACCATGCTGACATAGTGTAAGTTGCAATAGACTCAGACTGTACTAAATATTAACAATTTAATAAATTGTAACGTTTAAGGACTTCAGCACTTAAATCTTGGTTTTACTTGCACTCTGGAAAACGCAAACCTTCTCTGTAAAAAGGTTTTCTGTAACAGAGGGTCACTTAGTTCACATCACTGCGGTCTTGTTCTGCGTTCAACAATGCCGAGTTGTGAAAAGATGAGTCAAAACCAACGTAATACATCTTATTGCTATGAGTTATCCTATAAGCTCCTATATCTTACTGAAAATTTGCTTCTTAGTTAGTTTTGTCTTATTCCAAGGGTACTAAGATACTTGAACTAGAAACTAGACCAAAAATACTTGGTAAGATTTTGTGTTTTTGCAGTGATCTGGTCGGGTGTTACAGCTATAATAATAAGAATTTCGTGAACATACAGTTCATAAGGCTGTATAATAATTCAAGAAAACATTTTCAAAGATCAATAACTTTAAATATTTAACACTGGAACTGGAAGACATTTAAAATATCCAAAATAAACACACAAAACAACAGAAACGAGAAATAAGATTTATTAATTAGTGACTAGTTGAGACCAAAGCATTGGACTGAAGACTTTTGTCACCCAGTTTTTGGGAAAGAAAAGAGAAAAACAATAAATCACACATCTAATTTTAATCTATCATTTGATTAATTAATTTATTCCTTATTGTGACAGGCCTGACTGTTCATTTTGTAGTATTTATTTTTCTATAACGATCCAAACTTGACAAACACATACCAAGCATTGTGGAGGTGAAAAGCACAAAGCCACCAGCTGTTGAGTAACAACGAAGCGGAAAGCTGGATGAAAGGAGAACCGAGTCGGGTTCTGGTCGGGTGGAGGTCTCGCAGGTGAAGACTCAGTCTGTGTCTGGCTCCAGTTTGTCAAGCCAGAACACAAACGCTGCATTTGCATGTGCAAAAACGTGTCCCGGCTTGATGAGCTGTGGCCTCTTCAACCCTTCAGCGATTTGTTTAAGTGCATATTAAAGCTCCTCAGATGTTGTATGTTGTTGTGCGATTTCTGCTGCTTTTCTTTCTCCCTGCTGTTTGTCTGGTGGTGCAGGGCGGGGTTAGAAGAGGGCGCAGTGGTCACAGTTGTCTGACACGGTTTCTGCCCTCAATGTTTGTCTTACTATTTCCATACCCTAATCCCATTTGGATAGGGTCGAGTTTAGAGTCAGGTGGTTGTTTTTGAAGGTCACTGGAGATATTTCTGGACTAAATGACTGGAAGCATTCATCTAAAAGTCTAAATTTAGAGGAAGCTGTAAAACATATTTAGCAGACAGTTTTTCAGCTATTTCTAATGTTGTGAAGTGAATTTGAGGATCTGAATAACAGATGTGTGAAAGGGAAGGTTTTTCTTTAATCATCTTCAAGTTATAGCTGATCTTTTTGTGAAAACTAACAGAAACTGAGAGAGCATTTGTGTTTTTCATACACCACCATTGTTGTATGTAGTGAATTAAAATCACAGTGACTATCTAAAAGCTGAAAACAATAAATTAGCTGAATTGTTGAATAACCATTTTCCCAGTTACATCAGTACACAATATAATACACAATATAGGACAATAGTTCCAGTAAAATAACTCCATTTCATATGAAATGGCATTAGGGCCGAAAATTGAACACTTGTGAGAAAAAATCTCTTTACATTCATTTCAAAAGATTTTCTAGAGAAAACTTTTTGAGCTCAAAGATGAACGTTTTTGATTTTGAAACTAAAAAGTCAAACATTTCTGACTTTACAAGCTCAGAAGTTTTTTCTGGAGAATTTCAGAGATTAATCCCAAATTTTCTGAAATTGTTGGTGGGAAGTTACTCCCTTTTTTCTTTATCTACAATTGCCCTAATTTTCTGTTATAATTTTGAAGCTTGCCAAAGTGTGGTACAAAACCATGTAGTTAATTCTGCTGCTTTACATTTTTAATGTGACAACACACATGAAGTAGAAATACATAAAGGAGGATTGACCTCTGAAGTTTTGTTGTAAGTTTTTACTTTCAGCTATGGTGACCTGGTATTGAAGGAGTTAATGGACCAGAGCTAAAATCACCTGAAACCACCTCTAGAAAAGCTTCAAACTACTTATTTTAATAGTTCAAACACCAAATATACCTTAATATTCTTTAATGCTCAGAGTGGAAACCGCCTAACCGTTTCCATTTACCACATGTTAGCTTCACATACCTCAGTCTTTGATCTTTGAGGTACAACCAATCAGCGCCGAGGAAATCCAGACTGATGCATCTGGATTGGCTGCTTTATTAGAATAATCTTTAATAAAATGGTTGTGAAATCAATCAATTAATTAATTAATTAATTTTTTTGTCTCAAACTTGCCACCATACAGGAATACCTGCCAGCGCTATCAGGCTAGTTGGTGCACTTCTTCTTCCTGGATGTATTTGGACACATCCAGCTATTCTCACCCACAAATGGAAAAAAAAAAATCCACTTTTTGGCTATGTAAACACTCTGCAGAAAAATACTGGTTTAGTTAATTTCCCTTTATGATAATGATTTAATCTTAGGCCAATAAATAGTAATTTTTGCAGTGCATCTCATCCCCCTAAGTGAAATCCCAATATTATTTTTTTGGCGTTGAGACGGAGGCAAACAGGATGAGCGCGTCATTAAAGCCGCACATCATCAACAGGCGGCGACTCGGGGAAAAGCATCCAGTTTGTTAATAAGTAATGACTGCCCGAGATCACAGGAACCTAACACTACAACAAAACAAGTTAAGCACAAAGCTTTGATAATGACTGTTAATAATTCAGAGTGTGTAATTATCGCTTTACAGGAAAGCACGATGGCGGCAGCTTGCTGTAGGGATGGTGGCAATTAAAGATGAGAGAGATCGGGGTCAGCGGATCAAGGAGAGGCAAAGCAGGGGATTGTGTTGAGAAAGCAGACGATGACCTTACGAGATCTGGTGACAGATTAGAAAGATGGACTTTTAAAATCTTGAAAGAAATGTGCAATAGAGTCTTGATTAATTTTTGAATATGAAACCAAAATAAAGGAACTGGATGTGAAAAAGTCTTCCATAAAAGGAAAAGTAGCATCTGCTGCTCAAGAGCAATCGGAGAGTGTGGATGTTTCTAGAAAAGCAGGTGTTTGCACCATTTCTTGTTGTGCAAAATAGGTATGGATGGTATCAGAAAAATATAAAATCGGGATTGTATTGCAAAAGATCTGACAAATGCATATGCTTTAGCCATCTATTTTACAGACTTTACATTCAGTGTGTGTACAAAGAGCAGTTACAGTCTACCTAAATATGCTATCGCCTGAACACACGACATTTGAGAGACACTGTCCTATTGCAGCCTAGCTGTCATTTAGCATAAAGTGCTACTGAGGTGCCACAGTTTGAGGAGCTCTGATGTGCAAACATCAGTGATATCCGTTAATCTTGGAAGAGTTATGAGGTCATTTCCAAACAGCTTTAAGTCTTAAGTCTTGTTCACAAGTAGAGACCATTTAACACATCTGTCAATCTTAGAAGTGGGCTTCCCAGAAAATTCACCCCAGGTCAGATGTGGATGCTTAGAGACTGTAAAAAAAAAGCAACAAAAAAAAAACAAAAAAAAAAACAGAGCTTGACAACTGGTAGAGAAACTGAATATGAATGATGAAACCTCTTCTCTCTAAAACGAGCTTGGCAGAAAGTTTTAGGTCAGCAAAGTTGCATCTGACAGAACCTAAGATTTCTGCAACAGTGTTCTCTGGACAGATAAGACAAATGTAGAGATGTTTGAAGAAAATCAAACAAGAACCTTTGCATTTTAAGTTTAATGAAAATACTAGGAATTCGTCCGTTTACCAAAATTTTCTAGAGTCAATTGTGGGGACATCCGTGTCACAGTTGGAGCTTGGTTGTCAACTGGACAATGAACCGAAACACATCAGCAAATATACAACAAAATAGCTGAAGAAGAAATTATTCAAGGACCCACATTGCAAAAATACTAAATCCTTCCAAGTATATTTGTTTAATTTTTAGTGTGGAGATGTTAGTGCACTTTAAACAAGACTGAACTAACCTATAAGTATCTTTGCATCAAGAATATCAGAGCCTGTTTTAACTCAATATTAACTCCTTAATATTGATGATAAAGTGCTAGCTCCACTTCCAAATCTTTTCAGTTATAATACGACATTTTTAATCTGCCAGTTTAACTAGTTTGTCAATATTAAGGAATTACTGAGTCAAAAGAAGGTCCGATATCTAGCTCAAAAACTACTTGTAAGTTAGTTTTCTCTTATTTCAAAAGTACCAAGATATTTGAAATAGAAACACGACCAGAAATACATGGTAAGGTTTTGTGTTTTTTCAGTGTAGTCAAAGTTTAGACCTGAAACTGATTGAAATGCTGTGCAGAAACTGAAATCTGCAAACCAAATTTAAGTGAAGCAATTTTGAAAGACGACTGGGGCAAAATCCACCAGGAGCAAACTGATCAAAAAACACCTACTGGTGTCCTGATCTGTTAAAATCTCACATTTTCCTTATGTTGCATCCACGAGGTCTCTGTCTGCGGAGGAATCTGCGACCTACTGCTTCCTCAAATTTGCCTCCCTATTGTCCCAGAGACCTTGAGTTACTCCAGCCAAATGTCGAGGTTTCACATTTGCAACTCAAAACTAGTCAGATCAATGGCATATGTAATCACGCCTGTTTGTCATCCCTAGATTTGAATTTCACAATGACTGTGTGGAGCAGAGAGGTAGGGAGGAAAAGGGAAAAAAAACCCTGGAAAGATGTCAGACGTCTCTCAGAATCTGTCTTTCAACAGCTTCGTGATCCTCTTTGACGCCAAAGGGCATTCACATGCATTTGGCGGCCATTGTTGGCAGCAAAATGACTAATCATAACATCATTGAAGTGTTTTTTTTTTTTAAACTGCCTACAGACGACAGTACCATTGACAACCTTTGCTCCCATCATGAGAGAAAGAGTTAATTTGATCATGATGACACCAGTTTCTCTCTAAAGGCCTTTTCAGGCCAGCCGCAGCAGCTGGGGCTGGAAAGAGCAAGCGATGGGATGAATCCTCAGCACTGATAGATGGAGAGGAGAAGGTGGAGGGGGAGTAAATAACAAGAAGAGCCGTTATTACGGCTCCATTTAAGGAACGAGAGGGGTTTCTGAATTGCCCTGGATTGCGATCCTGTGCTCCTTCATTCCTATATAAGACCCTCGGAGCGGCAGAACGGGCCTTGGGCCAGTGCGAGGTGCTGAGGGTGGAGAAAGAATAAGATCACAATTGCATTTTGAGCCCAAAGAGGCAGAAATGAGGAGCCTATGAGCCCCTAATTGCCAGATGGTGAATATTTTCGCTCCCTTTCAGCAGAGCATTAATTGCAGGGCTGCCCGGGGGTTGAGACGTACTGATCAGTGTGGCAGAGGATTCTGACCCTGATTATCCCCTCAGACTCCCTCCACTGGGGAGACAGTCAGGGGTTCAAGGGTGGTGGGGGGCATGAAGGTGTTCAGGAGCCAATCATTTGCCTATTGAGCCACCTGGGCCTTGACATTTTGGGGTTTCAAGTCGGAGGCCGCTGATGATCAAACTGGGTTGAGGGTCTTCTGGGAGCGAAAGCAAGAGGGGTGTTATGAGTTTCGGCAGGGTGGTGAGGGGCAAAAAGACCCCCCCCCCGTCATCTTCTACCCTCCCTGTCACCCACCTTTCCCTCCTCCTGCTCCGCCTTTCCCGGCCCCGAAGCTCCTCGTTTACATATCTCCAAAAGACGTAATTGAATTAAATAAAGCTTTCCTTCGGGGCAGCTGCCACAGCTGCTGTTTGTGGCATGTCAAAAGGCCCGCCACTTTAAGAGCACTTACATATGCTCCAAATTAGCAGGTCAGATAGGCGGACGCGCGATGACAGAGCCACGGCTGCCAGCGCGACAAGGGGCCCACAGCTGTGAGCAATTCAGCGTGCAGAGAGGGGGCTCTTTAAGACCTCTGATTATGAAGGGCAGCGGTGCACGTGCTCATTCACATACACACATTACCAGGCATTCATGTGTGCCGACACACACACACATATCCACATCGCCACAGATGTAGAAACTGAGGTCACTGCAACAATTAGGCAAATATTGGTCTTTTAATACAAAAATTCCTTAAGAAAACAGGGGACAATTAAAGCTAAAGGTAATTTTATTTATATAGCACATTGCCAGCAACAAGGTAATACAAAGTTCTTTACAGGATTTAAAAGGAAATACAAAAAAAACAAAAAAAACAAAAGGAGAAAAAGCTAATAATGTTGATTCAAAGTAAATATACTAGATAGTCCTATAATCCTCGGTTTTTCTGGATTCGAAGCTCTAATCCCTGTTCTGGGTTGGTAAAACAGTGTAAGTAAGTTTTCTCTGGACTTTCTAAGTGTGCTCTAAATTTGTAAGAGTATTGAGGACTCCACAGTTTCTAAGTAACAACAAAAACTAAATGTTTTTATTATTATTTTATCATAAAAAAAATAAACATAATATTATTTTTTTATTAAGTTTTATGGAAAACTTGGAAAGTAGACTAACTGATTAAAAAGTAAAGCTCAAAGAGAAGCTTTACACAAAATTCTAATTTGGCTTCTACTGCTTCTAAATACAGACCAAGAGATTAAAAAGTGGTTTTTTGGCAGTAAGTTAATATTTTTTAATGTCTGGAAAATGAGCTGTTACAAAACCTCTAGCACTGCGCCGTTACCTAGCAACCAGAGCAAAGTCTAGCTCGTTACCTAGCAACCCAAGCTGATCTCCAGGATAGTTGGTCAGCTGGTTTTACCACTCTGTGAGCTGTACAATGGCTGCTGGAAAAGACAAATATTTTGTTATTGACTAACCAACAGAAACCACTTGCTGCATTCTTGTTGGTTGTGCAGGGGGCTCCACTTCTATTTTTCAAAGATGTATGGTTGTAAAAACGCCTCTGCTTGCAGCATTTTTCACATGCCAGCAGCAACTTATTTTGATTTAAAGTTACAAGAGGCCCTAAAACAGCTCATTGTGAAAGAAGCTCGAAACTGATCAGACTAAAATATCGTTGTCTAAAAATGATTTAGAGCAAAAAATGTAGTGAACATGTTTTGTATATCCCACAGACCTTTCCTAACATGTGCAAAGAAGCATAATAGGTTTAAACACAAACTAGTCTATTGTGAACATATTCAACCTACCATCTATGTAGCAGATTTTCCTCTAAGCTAACTGCCATTTGAGCTTTGTTTTTAAAAGTCCACCAGTGCATGTTTTAGAGCTCCTCACATGCAAATGATTGCATCTCTGAACAGTTTAAATCATCTGGAAAAAGAGATGCACTGGGGATGAATCCAGGTGGTTCACAGAGTAACCATTTATTGGTTTTTAATGGAAATCTACCTGAAGAAATCTATGTAAGCACAACAGACTGTAACTACATGGAGATTTGCTAATAATGTAAATGAACAATTACAATAAAAACCCTAAAGAGATTCAAATGTTTAAACTGCTCTTTCAGTCTGGTGATATGTTCTAAAAACAACTTTAAATCTATTTTTAAAAAGATGCTCAGCTTTGGTGGACATGTTTCTAAAACAACGTGATCAGCATCCAAAGTAAAAAAAATACAAATATTGATCTTATAGGACAAAATTAACTTCCATTTTCTTTCTGAACTAAATAACTAGACTTTGACTAGACCACTGCAACAGACATTTCATGCATTCTGTTGCATTTAGCAGCTGTGTTTGGGTCACTGCTCTCACATGTGAGAATATGTGGAATATTTTGGCATGCAGTGGAGTTTAGTAACTGCAGGGTTCTGAGGTCCAAAAGGAGCCCAAATCATCATCCCTCCACTGCTGTGTTTGATCGTTGATGGTCTTTGTGCTGATTGTCTTTAAAAGTGGAGCTGTGTATATTGGTCAATCATTTCTACTCTTTGGCTCAGGATTTGAAGGGTTTGCATGCTCTCTCACAAATGCAATGTTCACTCTTCACTCTTGGGAAGAGTGAACACAATTTTCTCACAATTTTCTTCTCTGTTTCCCCAGAAGTAAGACAGAAAACTGGACATTTTCATAAGCAGTTCGTACCTCAGGATGTTGGTCAAAATGTATATATACAGTATCTGAGGGTATTTCAGAGCTGTTTCATTCATTATTTGTTATTTAAGAATAAATTCAGGTACATAATTGTTCTCTAGTATCTGTTCAAATTGATGTCCTGTAATGAAAAACACCTGCTTTGGTTCAGACATTAAAAAACCAAATTGTCCTGGTTATGTGTCACTTCATGGCTGCACTAGAATCGTCTCCTGGTTTCACTGGAACCATTTGTGAAGCACAAGGAAGCAAATCTTTTCTCATCTATAGGCGAACACTTTACTGTGGAGGAGACCAAAACTTATTTTCTTCATATTTTTTTAGTTTCTTTTTCAACAAACTGAGTTTGACCTACTAACATCAGTAGACGTGTTTGTTGTGATGCCCAATCTACACTTCCTGTACCGTCCCAGATCTTTTTCTTTCTCAAGTCTGCTCTTCAGAGCTTTAAGTGAAACAACAAAAAGCAGCATTTGTGCTGCAGCAGAACTGCTCTTTATAGTCACTTTTCATGTGTTGAGCAGGAATCATAAAGTCATCAACACTTAACTTCATTTATGTATCGAGTAAGACACGCCTGTCTTATTGCAATCAGGCGTTGCGAACAATCATCTAATGACTTGTCACTCAAGGTCTGTCAGGCAATTATGTTGCATTTGCATGGTAGTCAATGATGTTTATGACAAATAATCTATGTCTTAATTGCTTATCTGTTTTCCTTAAGACTGAAGTGTACTCATGATTAGATGTGATGAGCTGAAGACTCAGGTAAGAAAGGTAAGATAAAGTTGACAGGTTATATTTATCTGCAAAGGATTCATTTTGTAGTTGGCTAATAAACAATGAAGCTAAGTTCTGGAGGGAGGTCAGTAATTACATATTTTTTCTTTATAAACTTTATCTTCTAAGGAACAATACACAAAGAATTGATTATTGGTGAGTCTCTTTTAAACAATTGGTGTATTTAGCAAAGTTTAATGATTGGACTTACCCAAGTCTTCTTTGTTGTAAATCACCTTTTACACAACAGTTCAGTAATTTGGCGAACCACGAGTTCGCCAAATTAATAAATTATAATTGAAGCATTCTGAGCGTTCAACATGCGTCCAACGCGTCTAACATGTCCGACACCGGAGTTGGAAAATCTGAACTTTTGCTACTGGATGCAGAGCGTCAACCAATCAGAGAGACTCTGCTATGTGATGTAGTGGCCTGTAGTTGGTGTCCTACCAGGAGATGCAGGAGCCGATGCAAGTTAGCAGATCATCAAACTGGGTTCAGTTGAGATGAAAACAGCGCTGATAGCGACCGTCGTCTGGGCCCAGCTAGCTTGTGAAACTCACAAAACTTCTGAATTACCTGGTAAATTCAAACACGCTCTGACGGCGACATTCTGTTGATTTCAGTGAATAAAACCCAGAAACTCTGTATTTCATCTGCTATTGTTCAAAGTAACCGGGAGAGGAAAAAAAACCCAACGTGTGTTGCGCCATTATCAGCTGCCATCGTTGTTTGTTCAATAGAAACTGATCACAAAATGTTCAGCAAACATCTGAGCCTCCGTTACGACTGCAGAAACTTTCACTACATAATATTTTGGTGTTTCATCCACCATAGTACAAAGAGATTGGCAACGGGAAACAACAGCTCGTCTAGAGCGATTTTGATGTGCATCTAGCAGTAAAATGTCAAGAGTCACTAGCATTAGCTTCTGCTACCATACATAGTGGTTTATCAGAACCAATGTTTACTGTATGATTAGTGCTTCAGGGTTAGTGCCACAAATTTGTAGTCAAATGTGGACCAGATGTATAAATTGTGCCATTCCTTTCCAGCTCTTGGCAATTTGCTTTTGAATATAGATGGATTAAACACAGTCACAAGTTAGCAAGTGTACCTTCTGTCTGTCATTTTCATTTATACTCTTATAGACGATATGAGCTGGTTAACAACAGACCTTAATTTAGCTCATGGTTGTCAAACAGAATGTAAATAAAACAAATAGGGAGCCTCGTTTTTTTACTACTGACCCTAATGTTTCTGTGGTGGACAGAAAGCCTGTGACTCAGCTGTTTGCCTGAAACATTTGAGAATAATGGATGTGAAGGCACACCAAACAAGGACCTTTAAAAAATGCATGAGTGCCCCCCTCCCCACGTGAAAACCTCCCTCTCCCCCTCAGAATAGAGCTATCACTGGTGCCTGTTATCTCCCCGAACCCCCAGGTAGAAAATGGTAATGATACCACTTAACATCGCTGCACATATGGAGGGAAAATGGAAATGCCAACAGCACCTCAACTATAAAGCAAATCAAATTGAAATATTAATCCGCTGATTAATATAACATTATGAGGGCCCATTCTCTTTGTTGTTAAACAACAAAGGGTTGCAAAATAAGCAACTGCCTAAGAGGTAAGGGGTTTAAAAGAGTCCCACAGAGGTGCTAAAGCCCCTTTCAAACATCATTACTCTGCATAATGCATTCCCTTCCACAGTGCTGAGATTTGATATTGATGTTTACTCATTTATTTTTTAATTAACGCTCGTTGTTAATGAATTCTTTGATGAGAGGCATTTTGTAAATCATTATCCTTGGAAGAGGAAAAAAGGGATGGATTGCCGTTACCCTTTATGCCTGTGACAGAAGAAAAGATGCAAGGTGTAAGGGGAAAAAAAAAGTTACAAACAAGAAGCGGGGTCATTGTGTAAAGTTTGTTTTTTGATGCGTTGATTTTTCTTTTCCCCCTGTTGGTTCGTCTTGCTGCTGTTTTTTGTTGTTGCGTCGTATCTACAGGGATGAGCCTTAAAGTCGACAGGGACAGGGAGCCTCTGTGGATACTTAGCTAATTGCAGGAATATAACTCAAGGCTTTCAGTGAGTCGTTCAAGTGGGGAAGACGGACGCAGTTTCATCCACACAGCCCTCTGTGGGACTCCGTCCTTCCCTTCTTCATCACTGGGGATCTCTGTGGAGGACATGAGGTAGACAGATAAACAAGGAAAGTTCGTACCCACAGTTTTCTCACAGCTGCTTTAATGTAGCACTGTTATTACATTTATATTGTAAAAATTACATGTAACTACCATCTGGGCCTTTCATTTTCATAATGGTGATAATGGTCAGTATGGATGGATGGATTTGTTTAGGTCTTTTATCACTGCTTACATCTAGAGCTGGGCAACAAATCAATAACAATATATATCGTGATAGACATGTGATCAATATCAATAGGTTACACGTCTGCCAACCTATTGATTAGACGTGCTCAATATTCATGTCAATTGAGCAGACGTGAATATTGAGCAACATTTTGCTCAATATTCAATAAATAGATTATTCACTGAACTCTGATCCAGAACTGCACAGCATTCTGGGGGATGTAGGCAGATGAAAATGACTAGTCGCTCAATTTGCCACAGCCAGCTGTGCCAGGTTGGTGGAATCAACTCTCGCTCTCTCTTTGGTTACCTAGCAACTCACTTGTTCTGTGGTTACCTAGCAACAACTTGCTGAGTAACTGGCACAGCAACAGTTTAAGTTTTTGCCACTGTCACTCAACTGCTTAGAAATTAAAAATAATGGCGTAAAGTGACAACTGGATAAAGTATTATTTAAGATATTTAAAACAAAAACCTAATCAATAATTATCTATCGATTTCTCCTTTTGCTCACCTGGACATACATTAAAGTAAAAGGAAAATCTAACAGCTGTTTTTATAATGAGCATATTGAGGAGAAAAGAAATAAAAGGAATCAGATATGGAGCATCCACGGATCCCTTAGCAGCGTGACGTCACGTTTGCAAACTGCTGCCCCAATCTGGAGGGTAAAAAAACGCGCTAAATCTTAAATGTATGCCCGTTATATAAAAGGAAAAGGGATGCAGTGCTTTGCTACTAATTGTCAACACAAGCTAAACTACCACAGAAGGTTAGGAAAAAGTTTTAATTTAGAAAAAAAAAGCAGAGAGTGAGAGAGAAGTAGGTCAGTTATGCTAGATTGACTTTGACCACCTTGACATGTAGATGTGATGTGGAATTTGGTGTTTTGTTTCAGTCGAAAAATAACAAAAAAGGTGACGTAAAAACCATCAAACTAAAAATCATCAGTGGATCAGGTGTTTAAATCAGCTAATCAACCACTGCAGTGTTAGCTTAGCTAATAGCAGCTGTAGCTAGTCTACCACACCCATCACTTATTAATAATCACAAAATGTTGCTCTGTTTTTTGTGTGGGAAATGTTTGAGTGTTTTTTTGTTGTTGTTGAATCTTGAGACATTTAATAATGGCCTTGTTGTCTGTTGCCATGGCAACTGCCTTGTCGGCGTGCAGTGTAGCCGACCAGAAAGTGGTTTTGAATCGTTCTTCAACAGTTTTTCTGCGTTACTCCTCCATTTGCTGTGGCGCACTGCGCTAAATTAATAACACCCATGTCTCCAGGTTGGATTTTTGTAACGGTAGAACAATCTGCTGCGTCAGAACGTAGAAAGAATCGTCTTTTTGCCCTCCATCATTGACATAAACAATAACATGCAAGGGGTCCATGAAGGCTGCAGGTAAATACAGATTAAAATTGTTTTAATTAGGGTTTCACATTACGAAGAAGATGTTCGTTGTGTTTAAGGAGTGCCGGTTTGTGATCCTCTAGGCGAGTCTCAGTGTGAGGTTTGGACCAGTTGGCCACAGATGAGTCTCAAGCCCCCAACCCATCTGGAGCCACCTTGGAGATGAAGCAAAAAACCTGGAGCGTGTCCATCCCTTGGCAGAGCCGGCCCGTCTCTTTACATACAAGTGCAATTGTCTCTAATCCTACCAAAGAATTAATTGGTTAATTGGATCAATTAGATGTCCCAATAGGTTCTGATGATGTGCGGTAGGAGAATCAAACGGGTACAAGTCAATATTTGAAACGACTGTGTGGTTGTTGTAAGCAGGTTGTCGAATGTTGAGAGGTATTTGCATCTTCATTATGTGTTATTGGGGCAATTTCTGACAAATTTTAAATGTTATTTAAAATTCGTCTAACTTAAATCATGCGGGCAATTTGTCACGTTTGCGTCACTCGACGGCATTATGCAGTGCTTGTTTTAGGAGACAGAAGAACTATTTTCATGAGTTATGGCATTTGCAGAATCTCAAAGATCGAGCTGCTGTTTTTCTTCCTTCAAGCCAGTTTTAAATGGAGCCAAACTGCACGGCTTTAAAGGCACATTCATCAAAAAGCGAGTGCACTGCAGATGCTGCCACTTTTTCTTTTTAGGAAAAAAAAAGAAAAAGATTGCAAGTAGAATTATGGCTTTTCATCAGCCGATAAATTTCACTTGTGATTAATTGCAACGCTCACTTTTGGGATCACTTCTGCACAAAAGAGCATTTCTGCTTTGTAAAATTCATATAAAAGAAATGCAAATCAATGGTGTTCTTGGCACCAAACATATGTTGCCACAATGCCAACAAGCCTGCCCCTGACAACCCCAGCTGGGGGCTTGTAAGACTTGCTCTTGGCACAGGACGTTTTTTTCCACCCGCTTTGCAAATGATCACCAATTAATACGAACAGCATCCAATTCTAATTTAGCACCTGGTAAGATTGTGAGTGTCTTCTAAAGCTCTTCTAAGCTATCGATATAAATGACTCCCTTTTGGGGAAGAAAAAATAAAAACGATGGCAAAAGTCCACAACCCACGAAGATCCACGTTACTGGGAATCCGAAAGGAGAGTCAGAAAGGTGTTCAGCTGTTTGAAACATGAAGTTTTTGACTCATAATGTTAAATTTTTCACCTTCTCTACAACAAAAATCCAATTTTTAATGCCCCTTTGGGTTAAAACTTTGAGAGTATGGACGTGTTTATCACTTGGTAATGCAGCAGCATCCATCCATGTGATGAATCCCACACACTCCCTAAAAAATACAGACAATTCAAAAGCATCGCACGTCACTAATTGCTCATCAGAGTTCCCTAGCGTCTCTCTGTCTTCTTTCTCCCTCCATCTCTCACTCTGAAATTGATACTCGCCATACGACTTATGATGGATAGGAAGCTCTAATGAGCTCTTACAAGCAATTAAGTAATCAAGAAACCCTGCTGCTGTGCACTGGAGCTAGCAGGAGCGGTGACAAACGGAGAACCATCAGCTGGGTAATCAGCGTAGGACACAGTCACCGCTGATAGCCACTGCCTGGCAGAGGTCAGATTGTCCTGCTACGCCTGGAAAAATAGTCCCTGAACTTTACAACTCAGACCTTATCAGGTTTGAGGTTCTTGGTATGAAGAGTTCAGCAGTAGGACTTGAGAGAGCAAAGATCCACAGATGAAGAAAGTGCAACTTCTGGGTCATGAGCAACACGACTATTGAGCCACGAGAGATTTAGTGAAGGGGGACGATCAGCAGCGGAAGCAGATTCAAGTCGATCCTCCTTAGGTTAATTAAGATTAATGACTGCCATAAAAAAATCCCCCCAAAATAAACCAGAGGATACAGTATAAATAATCTAAATGCTCATAAATCATCAGATTCCTTCGTCCATTAAAGTAAAAACTCCTCACTCTGGTCATTTATTCAATTTACTGAATCTTGATTAAACAATTCAGCATTAAAGTTTATTTTTATGGCATATTTACAACACAAAGTACAACATACAGGTCAACAAATGATAAAACAAGAAATAAAGTTACGTTTGATTTACAAAAATAGCAATAAATATAAAAACTAATAAAACAAGACATACTTAAATTGCAGCAATTTCCCAAAAACTGGAATCAATTAAGTACTAATTTTCCTTTTTAAGGGGGAAATCACTTTGTGTTTCATATTCAGAAAGTTTATGCACATTTAATTGCATTTAATTTCTTTAGTTATGAATGTAAAACCTTCATATTTTATTGTATGTATAGCAGACAGGCTTTAAATGTGGAGCCTAAAAAAGCCACGAAGCGTTACAGCAGAACCAGATGGACATTGACCAAAGTGAGGCGTAAACTTTAATATTTTTTATGATTCCTGTTGTACAGAAATATGTTCATTTTATATTAGACAAAGTTTTTGATCAGTAATTTAGAAGATCAAATTTACAAACACAAATAATCAGTCAGACTTCTTTAAAAAGACGTCACTGTGTTTTCTGTAATTTATTGGACTCAGAGTTGAAGTAAAACTGAGTTGATATTTTCACTGATTTAGACTCAAGTACAAACATTTATTGTAGGGGAGATACCACATGTGTTTTTGAACAGCTGCTAAGAAAGCAGTCTAATTTTAGCCTTATAGTAAAAGCCTTTGACTAGACCATCTAGCGTGTCAAACTCAAGGCCTGTGGGCCAAATCCGACCCGCCATAGCTGTTTATGTGGCTCTCTAGATTCTAGACACTAATAATTGGGAGTTTATTGCAGATTTTTCTCAAAAATTGTCAAAAACTTTCTTACTTGTACTAAACAGCTGCCTCAGCCTGAAATTGATGTCAGATTATAAACCATGATCTATATAGCAAGTAATAAAAAGTGGCATTTGCCATCATAAATAACCACAAATATATAAAATATTTCCAAATTAGCACCACAAACACTTTGATTTTTATTGCAAGAAATCATAAAAACAATCTCAAAATCCTGGAGGGACTGAAGATATATTCAGTAATTTTATTTAATTTTAAGAATTCATTGGTACTTTAACAGTGTGTGAACAGGTTTTATCAGTACTTTGTGGCACAACCGGCCCTTTAAGAGCCTTCATGATCTGGATTTGGCCCAAAACCAAATGAGTTTGACACCCTGACCTAACAAATGAAAATGCTGTCATCCGTTCAGGTGAACATTCACACTACAATCTCAGGTATTTTGCAACTGCTAGTTGCTTTTCTTCCAGGATTGTTCTGCATTTAGCTTCCTCGTCTGTCCCCGCAGCATGGTGCTGCCATGTGTTGTAGGTGATGTGCAGCTCTGGCTTCCTTTTGCATGTAGGCACCTACAACACATGGTGCTGCCATGTGTTGAGGGGATGTGCAGCTCTGGCTTCCTTTTGCATGTAGGCATAAAAGTTCAATTCTGGTCTCAATTGATTGGAGCAACTTCTTCAACATGTTTGCTGTGTCGCTGGTAAATAATAAAAGCAACTTCTTATGATTTTCTCCAGGTTTTTGGGTGAACACTGATTATTTACTTACTGTATCCACTTCCCCAGCAGCTCCAGGGGAAGATCTTGACTTTATTTTTCTCTATCTGCATATTTTTTGTATATTTTGCGGAAGAGATCGTTTGGTTTCGGTGCACGATGGCAAAACCCCCCAAAACAAAACAAAAAAATAATAATTTGGGCATTTGAGTTGAGCAGAAAGCATTTTGAGTTTATGTGCAAAGGCTGCAGATCAAACATCTGTGATCAGGAACCTTTATCAAAAACACTATAGTATGGAGCTCTGGTAGTGCCAAAAATATCTGAACTTATGTTTTTAATTTTTTCTTTCCAGTAAATCCGTCTAAATTTGTTGAAACCTTTCCTTTTTCATACATTGGATTTCCAAAGAATAAACTTAAACCCTAATCAAAATGAGAAATTTCTTATTGTTTTATTGTAAGAAGTAAAAAGTAAATGTTGGTATTTAAAAAACATGCAGTTTTTGACATGTAAAAATAAGTTTATTAAGTAAAAAATGAGTAAATCCCCAGGTTTGTAGATGATTCCGACTTGTGCCAAAGTTTTTACTTATTTATTTTACTGAAAAAAAATTTAAAATTTGCTTTAGTTTACCTCCTCCACATCAACCTTTCCACAGGTGGATCTATGGTTTCCAAAACTTTGTAACCTTTTTTGTGATATTTCTAAAAGTTTATATATTACATAGTGGAAAAAAAATAATGATAAAAAACCAAATAATTTCATGTTCCATCCTTGTTTTTTCTGATACTTACACTTCTGATGGAGTGATAGCTTCATTCCAGTACCAAGATTATTGAAATGTAGTCTGTGATTTCTGAGAAAGACTAAATTGGATTTGGGTATGTTATTTTAAACGTAAACTTCAGGAAACCCTGGGTTTAAACTTTCTCCCTGAATTTTTTGGTTCTAATCATCTGAGGCCTTCAGGGAGATTAAATCAAATATAAGTGACTCATAAAGGCCTCAACTGCATTGAATTTTAGAGTTTTTTAGCATTTTGCTCAGCGGTTTGAGCTTCACGCATGTGATAAACAATCGGTGATGTGATGAGGAAGATGAAGTCTAACTGCGGGATCTGCGCTCTGTGCTCACCTGGGGCGTCTGAGATGGCGGGCTCCATGTTCACAGCTCGGCGTTCTCACCCATCCACAGCATGTTGGGCGCCCCGGGGCAGCAAGACACCTCTCCCACACTCTCCTGAATAATTCTGCCCCAACCATACGTCTTGTGTCTTTTTTTATCTCTTTGCAGGCCCTGAGATAATACGTTTCTCATTGCAAATCAAATATGTTGCTTATTAATGGGGCGACTTTGGCGAACGCTACCTGCAGAAATGCCGGAGGGGGGAGCTAGAAGAGAGAGGGACGCCGACAGTGCGGTGGTGTGTTTTCTCTCCTCTCTCTGTTTCTCTGAGAACAGGATAAAACAGCTGAGGGTGCAGATTTTTCATTGCTAAACTGGCACACACTGGAGTGCTCACATGCGCTGTATGGAAATAAGAAGAGCCAGGATGAGGCGGTTAGCCATGTTGGAAAATTAGTGAGAGATAAAGTATTTTCTTCTGGTTTCAGTGGGCCGCTGAAAGCACCAACACAAACAAAGCCTCGTGTTTGGGTGGCAACAATGACAACAGTGCCCGTTATTTTCATTAACTACCATCTGGCTCATTATATTCCTCCCTATTCAGACATGGGCCCATGCTCTGTACACTTTGTTTCTTTCATGAAATTAACTGAGAAAGCCTGCCTTAGCGCACAGAGAAGCTGTCGACGTCTGCATGTGGAAACGCAGAGCGGAGCCGCGCCGTGCCGCTAACTTGGCGTCATTTCCTCGGATTCCGTACAGATTGCACCGGCTAATTATGATCTAATAACTGGCAGACTGTCTGTTTCAATATTATTACAGGAAGAGTAGGTTAAATGAATAGCTCATCATCTGGCCCCTGTATCAGTCATGTTGTTTTAATGATCATAATTCCACCATTAAATCTTAATAATATGTCAAGATCATAAGGGAGACATGTCAATTTGGGGGCTTCAATGAGAATTAAGCCAAGGATTGCCGAAGTTGAGCCTGTTTTTTCTTTCCTGGAGAGGCCTGATTTCGTTAGCCGTGTCCTCACACAGCAGCAGCAGCACAGCAGAACCAGAGCTGTTTCTCAGTCAATCTGATATCCGAGTAATTAATTTCTAATCTCTGATTGATGTGTTGATGCTGAACCGGAAAGAAGCGGGGGTAAATGTTGCTAGTGCCAACATTCTCCAAACACATATTTTACATTCAAGCCATGAGATTCAATTCAGAAAGATTAATCACTTAAAGGAAAGAAACAAAACCGTTTCACGCAAAAAAAAGAAATACAACTGTTAGGTGCATGGTAAGCTATATTTTGCCAAATGTATACATTTTCAAAACTTTAAAGGTGGCCTATTATGAGTCCTTGAACAGGCTACGATATATTTACAGATTAAATTATTTTTTTGCACATAATCTTTCTTAGATAATGAGATTTTAGTTTGCTCAGTTCTCACTACTTTGACCACCTTTTTTGAAGCCACTGGCCACACCCACCCGGTTCAACGTTTTACGTTCACAATCTCTTCGAAAAGCAGAAGTAGAGCCTCCTGCACAACCAACAAGAACACAGCAAGTGGGTTCTGGATTGTAAGTCAACAACAAAACACTTGTCTTTCCCAGCAGCCATTGTGCAGCGCATACAGCAGTAAAACTAACGGAGCAAATGTGCTGAAGCTCAGCTTGGGTTGCTAGCTGATGGGCTGAGGTTGCTAGGTAACAGGTAGTGCCTGCTGATTTGTGACATTAAATTCACAAATTTAATGAAATTTAATGAACTTATTGCCATAAAAAGTGGCAATGGGTGTTTTTTAAGTGCCTGAGTAGTTTTTAGAAGCAGTAGAAACCCAAATCGAAGTACAAAAACATGCAACATGTGAATTTTGTATAATAGATGGCTTTAAAGCATAGCTAAGAAGGTTTATAGTTGGACTTATATCTCCATGTTTTTGTTTTTTGGGAACAGAGAGATCAGAAAGACTCCTGTGAATCATACAGAATTATTAATTTTGGACTTTATGTAAAAATATTTCAATATATTTTACATATAGACTATATGTATATGGACAAAAACTCGTATACACAGAATTGCCAGAATGAAGATCAAACTATTGAACATTTTGCTTTCTACTCCTCAACCCAGATCTGGAGAAAACCCAAACACTGATGGGAAAACAAGTCCGACTCCACACAGAGATGATGCACTTTTTATAAGAAACTCATTTTTAATAAAACTTCGTATTTAAGTTCACATTGTTTTTGGAATTAAAACATACCAAAAGAAAAATAAATACAGGAGGATAATAATTTCTTAGAAGTCTCTTTGGTTCATCTGTTGGACTCTCAGGCACACTGGACTTTGAAATCAATCCAAGAACCTCCAGAATTTTGGATGGACTTCTATACTCTCAACAGGACTTCGCCGCTTTGAGGCAGTAACCTGTCTTCTAATTACTGATCCCTCAAGGATTTTAGTTTTTCGAGGCAAAGTCACATCCAAGAAGAAGCTGCTGGAGAAAAGAGAAAGTGTGGCAAAAGAAACGAAAAGGGGAAATCAGATGGCAGTGATGAAGCAGGAGAGAGTTTGAATAAGACAATGGCTCTGTGAAAGAGTCACACCAAGTAAACATCGTCAGTTCAATGTGGTGGCGACTCGTTCTGGCTCGAAATGAAAAACAACTCTGGGGCAATCAATCTAAATCCACTGGGCGTCCGAAGGCGGCAGCAAATGAATGTGTGTGTGGCTGTGCAGTGACTGGGTGTACCCTGCCCCGAGCTGCCTGTCCTGGTCAGCGGGTGTGAATGAGTCCATTGAAGG
This sequence comes from Alfaro cultratus, assembly GCA_903066825.1. Taxonomy (NCBI): domain Eukaryota; kingdom Metazoa; phylum Chordata; class Actinopteri; order Cyprinodontiformes; family Poeciliidae; genus Alfaro; species Alfaro cultratus. Next base: position 39,254 of record CAEFZX010009996.1, read on the forward strand.
GTGGCGTGCCGGAGAGTTAGTGAAAGAACATTGTTTAGATGTTAAACACCCAATGAATGTAGTGATGGACAGTTTGTGTAGGTTGAATCTACATTGGACTGGAGTTCAACTGACAAAGCCTATGTATAGTAAGATGGCCGTGGCGTTGATCGATTTGTTTCTGGTACAGGTTTTTAAAGGCGCATTCACACCAGTCCGCTTTAGTCGAACTCTAATTCATTTAGCTAGAAAGTTCGGTTTGTTTGGGGAGGTGTGAATACGCAAAAAGATTAACTCTGAACAAAACAAGGTTGAACTAAACTTTGTTGAGGTTCGAATGCGTATGTGAATGAAAAGCAAACAAGAGCTCACGCCAAAATCAGGAGGTGGACAATGAAGCATTGCATTTTGGGTAAATACAACCAAAACAAAGGCACGGGTTTAGCGTTAGCAGGAGAAATGGGTGGTCACAACATTGCTTCTCTGTTAACCCTTTAACAGCGTTTTTACTGAGAAGTAGCTTGCATAATGAGCTCAGAAGTTACACCAGGTGTTTGCTAACTGCAACTAGCTAGTCTGAAGGAGCTCAGAGGGGGTTTGCTCTGTTAGGCGAAGCTACAAAGTTAGTAAACTGCAGCTTGAAGGAGGAGCTTCGACACTGAAGGCGGAGCTAGGTCCACCCAGTTGTTTTGTGGAGCTGAATGGTTGCCATGGAGATTAACAGATTACTCAAACATGCATGAAAGAATCCAGGCAAAACTCCAGGTATGTTTGGAGTGATGATGAGGGAATAACATTATAAAGCTTTAAAAAAGCAGATTTTACATAATACTGCCCCTTTAAAACAGTCCTATGGGTCAGAGTAAAATAATGTAAATAAAAAGCCATAAAAAGACTCTCTTTCTTTCTATGCTCAAAAACCCATCCTGCTGTTGAAGTGGCCACCTAAAATAGAGCGCTGGCAAAAATAACAATGTCGTTCCACATGCTCTAATGCCAGTTGATCAATAGTAATTACCTACCTGTGGACTTGGCCAGCGGAGCTTCGTTTGCCCCTGGGGGTTTCACTGGAGACGGCTCACAATCCAGTCCCAGGTAACTCCATAGGACAGACCTTTTAATTGCTTTGTTCGCTGTGAGTAATTGAGGGTTGGAGCACGTTTGCCACGAGGAGTGTGACTTCACTTGGCCTCCGTCTAATTAATCCCGTCACACAAGCCTTCTGCCTTTAATTTTCACTTTGCACATGGCATCCTGAGGTGCGAATACAACTGGAAATATAAGTTGGTAACTGTATACGGCATGCTGAGCCAGATGCACTGCACATGCAGCCATATGGATAGACAGAGAAGTGTTTGTGTGTTTTTTATTTCTTTCTGTGTGGAGGAACATATTGCCAGACATCATTTTAGCACAGCAACTGTCCCACTGCTCCGATTTGATCTCATTTACACACCAGACCCAAATCAGATCCACGGAACTGTATCAATATGGTTTCATTAGCATACTGATTCATCAGCTGGGTAATTAGACAAATTTCCTATAGACTGATTATGCCTCCTGGACCTCTTGGTGTGAAGACGTATAGAGTGCATTAGTAATTTAATTATTCCCTCATATAAGGCGGGCTTTGAGTTTTTTTCTCATTTTATTCAACCAAAGTCAAACTGTTCAGAAATGTGCATATAGGGAAAAGGGACCAAACAAAAATCTGTTTTGCTTTTACGAAAAGCTCACAGATCTAACGCCACACTTTTATGCAAACTGCCTCCATGAACGACAACGTTGCAATTTCCATTCAGGAGTTATTAACCATTCACCTTATTTTTATAGAACTTATTTAGTGAAGAATCATTCAAATTTCTCCTGCAGATTCCATGTATCCTGCAGAACAAACCATAAAATTTTGCCCTTTTTGGACTAAAATCAGCGAAAACTTTGTATTTATCGTTTTTTCTTCCAGGCTAGTATCAGACCAGGTATATATTTGAAATTTGGCCCAGTAAAATCCAAACTAATGTTTATAAAAACTCAAATAAGTTCAGATTTTGTCCTATAAGTGGCACCTTTTTGCTGAGAGTCTGGTGTTGATATGAATTAAGGAGTCATCCCCACCTGCAGCCTGATCTGTGGTTCACAGGCGTCACACAGCCGAGGGTTTTTATTAGCACTGTCACCTTCTTCTGCATGTCACCTTCACCAGCTCTCATTATGTGCGTCAGACTTACAGATGCATATGTTTGGCTCTCAGTTTTCATATTGAAGTTACATACTTCACAGCAGGGGTGTCAAACTCATTTTTGTTATGGGCCAAATCAACATCACGAACCCTCTTAAAGGGCCGGAATGTATTGATAAAACCTGTTAAAGTATCAATGAATTTATAAAATTAAATATTATTGAGCATCTTTTCGATCTCTCCAGAATTTTGTGATTGCTTTGTGATTTTTTTGCAATAAAAATCAAAATGTTTGTGGTACTAAGTTGGAAATATTTGTGCTTATTTATGTCTGTAAATGTGACTTTTTATTACTCGCTGTAAAAATCATGCACTATAATCTGACATCAACTGAAGCTGAGGCAGCTGTTAGTACAAGTGAGAAAGTTTTTGAGAAATTTTGAGAAAAATCCACAATATACTCCCAATTATGTATTAGCGGAAAAAAGTACGAGGATTTCTTGATTTCGCGTGAATTTCCACGACAATTCACAAGAAACTGGAGGGATTTATTGATATAATTAGGCAGTAAACAGATAAAAAACTACATTGATTTGATTGAATACATGATATTTATGCTCACTTAGTGTTTAGAATTTAGAGGGCCACATAAAAAGCTCTGGTGGGCCGAATTTGGCCCACTGGCCTCGAGTTTGACACATGCTTTACAATAATTGCTGTAAAGTAATGAAGATACCTGCCAGGATGTACTTTTATTTAATTTATTTCATAACTTTATTATGTTTCTATGCCTTGTTAAATGAGCTGCACAAATAAACTTGACTTCAGTTTTAACAGTAATTTTTTTGTCATGGCTGCAATATTTTATAATAAGTTTAAGATGTAACAACAACCAACACAGGAGTTACTAGAAACTTACAGACAACCCATGAAAATTCACTTTTCACTTTGATACAAACACCTTCAAAGTGTTTCTTTAACTTTATATTTTTGTGTTCTTGGTTATTGCTGGTTTCTTTGTGGATTTTATTTATGTTTTTGTTTTCTTGGTCATCGCTGGTTTCTTTGTGGATTTTATTTATATTTTTGTTTTCTTGGTTATCGCTGGTTTCTTTGTGGACTTTCCAGATGGTTCTGCGATACAAACCATCTGGAAAGCTTTGGAGAGTCTTGGCAACAAACAAAGAAGAACAAAATTTGAGTGCTTGGACAGAGTGAGCTTACTATTACTGAATAAAATAAATTCTTTATCCTGCATGAAAGAAATATGGACATGCACACTTATTTCTTATTTCCTTTTAAAACCTTCCTTTTTTCCTTCAGGCTCATTTTATGCAACCAATCTGGTTTTACCTGGGGAGAAATTTCTATTATTTACTGTTAGTGGGTCATAGAAATCAACTGAAAGAGAGGCAAAGCTATGTTTTTTTCTGATTTAGAAGTAAATTCAGTCATATAAAAATATGTATGTGCATATTTTGTGTATCTCTTTTAAAGCTGCAGTATGTAACATCTATTAAAAATGTTTTTTTTTTTTACATATTTGTTAAAACTGTCTATACGCTGTAACGTTATTTAATAAGAAACCCGAGCTCTTCGCCCAGTGCTTCCATTCAGAAATTTGCCAGAAACAACAAATCAGAGCCAGGAGGAGGGTCTTAGCGCTGTCAATCATTCTTGTGTATACTGTTTTTCTCTGCTATGCTGCAGTAGATCTTGTCACGAATGCTACACTAGTTAGCATAGACAACAGATAAATGGTTTTCCTGTAAAGGTGAGTTGTTTCTTCATTCTTAGCACATTGAGTAGCGCTGACATGAGCTTGATCGATAGCACTAAGACCTTCTCTCTTGCCTGTGATTGGTTGTTTCTGACCATTAGCAGTGCATTTCTGCAGGTTGGTGACAGTATCACTGGGAGAAGCCAATTTTTTTTTTAATTATCTGCCTCATACTGTCATGAAATGGTGACAGTTTGAACAAATATGTGAAAACATTTTTAAAAAGTAAAAGTTACATACTGCAGCTTTAATATCCAGTTACCTGGAAGGACGGAAAGAGCGTGTAACGTCAACACGTAAAATGGGAGTGAACACAAAGGACGAAGTAAACGTGTCACGATAACTAATTGTCCCAGAAGTTATTACGATAAACGATAATATTGTTTTGAGTTAAAGTAATATAATGGTAATGATATGATGTGAGAACACATTCTCAAAAATCATTAAACTTAAAATTCTAATGAACATTAAACACTGGAACTGGAAGACATTTAAAATATCCAAAATAAGCAAACAAAACAACAAATAAAATGAATCATAAAGTCTGTGTAAACTAAACTGTCCAGTTGAAACCAAAAACCAGACTGAAGATTTTTATCATCCAGTTTTTGATAGGAAGAGAGAAACTATCATGCGATTAATTTATTTATTATTACAAGCCTAAAAAGAAGGCAAAATACAACATATTAAAAAGAGCTTTTCGTTTTGCTTAGTTTATTTAAAACATTAATAAAAGTTGCTTTGCACCAGATTTAACTTAAGCTAGTTTCCATTTGTAGTATCTTAGCAGGTGAGTTAATGAAAAACAGCAAACAAATATCAAGTGCTACAACATTTCATGTAAGCATGCTGCCACTTAAAGTTCATAACTTGTAAAATAACATTATTATTATTATTATTATTATTATTATTATTATTATTATTATTATCTGAGTGACACTTTGCAGCAGCGAGGCAGAGCGGGCCTCCGTCGCCGCGGCGGCGCGATGGGCGCCGCGCGTTCTGGTGGCCGTGCAACAGTATTTACAGGCTGCCATCCTTCTGTTCGCAGAGCATCTGAAGAAAGCAAACTGCACTGTTGCTCACACTCCCCGATCCCGTTGTTGTCATTGGCCGGCAGCCACCAGTCGTGAGCCAACTGAGTTAACAGACACTTCCGCTCAGCACATAAGGAACCATCTGTTTTAAAAAGCCAGAAAGAAAGAAATAAAGAGCCCCCTCTCTTTTTCGCTGTCGCTGTTTTTCTCTCCCCCCTTACTCTTTGTACCGCAGGTCTTCAATATAGAGCTCCACTATTATCTTTCACCTGACTCGCCGTGATTTGCAATCTACAGCTAGCCAGCAAAATTACTGCTGTGACTACACTCAATCTCTACTAGGCTTTATTGGCCTCTCAAATTGAGTCAAAATGGAAAAGTAACCAATTTCTTATTTCAGAAAACTATTTTATTTCATCAGTTTTCCTGGTAAATAATAAACCTGTTGATTTGTTTTCTGCTCTGACTTCATCAGAAGCGGCACTGGAGCAGTCATTACAGAGACACACAACTCATTTGCTATTTATTGGATATTAGCAAGGTCAGCATCGTATTGGCCTGATGTTTGCAACATCTTGAAAATCACGCTTGCATGCACTGTCTTGGCTGCGCGGGCTCCTCAGACGTGCCAGCTTGTAGCTAAATAAAAATTGGCGGAGAGACGTTTGAAAAAACATATTGTCCTGGCTCAGCGCTCGCTCCCCCTGCACTCTGTTTGCCAAAACAAGACGCCAGGGGTCCGGAGTGAATCTCCTCGCACATGACCGGTTTGGTGGTGGTCAGCTTGCTGCCACGGCCTGACCCTGCAGCCTTTGTGTCTCTGCATTCGTAGCGCATTTCCTCGACTCGTCCTTGCAGGCGATGCTGGAAGGGAGCCACTTGCGCTATCTATCACACTACGCCTTTGTTTCTCAGGAGGCTTATGAGGAAAAAGGAGAGCTTGTTTTGCAGGTTTTGTGGAGTGACAGAGATATCTTTGTCTCTCCTATTTATCACATGTTTGGAAAGGGAGACCTAAATATGACTGTTTACCGTAGAAAGTTCTATTTTTTTCTTTCTGGAAAACAGTTTTCTTTTTGTTGTTGTTTGGTTTGATTTAAAGCTGCGGTACATAACTTAAAATTATCACCATGTGCTGATAGTGAGAAAATCTATCTCCTCTGCCTTTTCTCTTTGGTCCTATATGAACAAATACTCAGTTCAGTCAGAAACAGTCAGAGCCAGAAGGAGGGGCTTAGTGCTGCCAATCATGCTCTTGTACAGCTTCCTCCTTTCTTTTTGTAAAAATTATTTTATTTGAATTTTCATACATTTGTTATATTCTTAATGATTGAGATACAAAGCAGACATACTGTATGACACACATATTTGTACATGAATAAACATATGATCTAAATATTTAGTCAGGAACAAACAGTTAAACCAACCAGACAAAAGAAAGAGAAATAAAAAAACACACATAAAGGCTCTCAGACCGGTACAATAAAAAACAATTAAATTTCCAAACACCAACAATTTTCTTTAATCTTATTTACCAGGGACACATGTATCCAATTAATTCATTTATGTGTTTTGCTTCTTCGACAAATGAATAAAATGAAGATGAAATTTCCTCAAATGTTTCTTACTTCTGTTCTTGTATGCGTATTAATCTCTCCAGGGGAAAAGTTGCTAACATTCGTCTAATCCATCCTCCTTTGTTCTTTATGCTATGCTACAGCTAGCCTCAGGCTAGTTACCATGACCACCAACGATGGCGGATAAAGTTTTCCTGCAACAGTGAGTTGATCAGCGCATACACTATCATGATTGACTATCCTGAATCTGATTGGTTGTTTTTAATCATTTCTGCAGACTCAAATAACAGCACTGGGAGGTGCAGGATCTCGATCTTTTCACAGATTATCTGCCTCATATCAAACTGTCACAACATGAAATCAGTTTTAATATGTAAACATCACATTTTAAAAAAAAGTTATAGACTTACTGCATCCAATTTAATGTATTATCTGATTTTATCCCTGCGGCAGCCATATTGGATTTCTAAGTCAGGGTTTGTGAGAAACCTTCAGCTCCTCAGTTTATTATTCTGATTTCAAGAGCTTAGGAAGTTCAAGCTGTTTTTTTATTTACTTGAAACTCTGAATGTCATAAAGCAACCACAATGTCAAAGTACAGAGACGATACAGTTTATAATCCAAAAACACCCAAAACATTTCAGAATAAATGAGCGAATAGTTGCATCCCAAACAATTCTTGCTAATCTCATTTATAATCACACAAACAACTATTTTGCAGACTTTCAACCTTCATTAACTTGTGCAGGGAGACACAAATTAAACAAACTATAACAGGAATCAATCATATATATATATAGTATATAAAAATACATAACTGCCGGTTTTAAATAAACCAGCAAGAACTTGGTGAATTTCCCTTTCTTTATGAAATTAAGGTGTGCAGTAACAGGTGCATTATTTAGTAGATTTGACATGGCTGCCACATATTCGCAGAGAAGGAATTAATATGCCTGTGGAAAGGAAAGCAAGGAAAAGAGGATCTTCTGCAAGTAATTAATTATTAGAGACTATTTCTAGTCTTCTTAAGCCTATTTAAAGGGCATTAGGTATTATGAATGTGAGGTAGTCTAAATTTACCCTGTGATATCTGTCTTCATCTACATTGGTATTCTTCTTATTTAAACCTCATTTGCTTTTCTTTCCCTCCGTTTTGCACATTTTTCTTCTAATCTAAAATAATCGAATACAGCAGCAAACCTTAAAGAATATAAACTCGAGTATTTGCTAAGCTGTAAGTGACAAATAGTGAGAGATAAATTATGTATATATGCTAAAGAGAACTCATTTGGGAATTAAGTAGGATAAGTAGGGGTCCATTTTGTGCCTGTGAGGGACCCGTTTGGAGCGACATTGGCTGCATTAGGGAGAGCTAATGGGCTCCAGGAGGGGGTTGAAGGGGCGGCTGGGTGGGGCGGGGTTGGGCCCTCTTTCGCCGCACAAGGTCTCTGGGCCCTGGCGACAGATGGTTGGCCAGCTCTCTGGGTGGCTGTGGCTATGAGGTCTGGTGAGGCTGATCCGTGGCGCTGACAGCAATCGGCGAGATCAAACGACATTGTGGAAGGTGAAGAGACGGGTGGTGTGGTGGCGTGCCAGACCAGAAGTCCAGGAGCAGAGCCGGGACTCGGACGTTAGCTTAATGCTTAAAAATGATGTTTTTAGAGCGCGGTGAATCACTTCAAAACGTTTTCTATTAAAAGAATGACATTTATCATGCAGAATTGGACTGGACAATATAAAAATATTAAAATAAAAATAAAATGACGCAATAAAATATCCCCACAACGACTAACAATTGAAGAGGACCTTTTATGCTAATTCACATTAACATAAAAGGCATAAAATTAGGAATAATTCACATTTTGCACTTTTTTATATTTCCATTTGGATCTCTACTGCTTCTCAAAACAGACACCCAAATGTTATTTTGGTAATGAGTTCATGTTTTTTGCTGTCTGGAAAACGAGCTGTTTCAAAAACCTCGGGAATCTAACGTTAAATTTTGTCTGGCCTGTGCCGTTACCTAGCAACCGCAGTGGAGTTCCATCTGTTACCTAGCAACCCAAGCTGAATTCCAGCATGTTGGCTCATTTTACCGCTGTACGCGCTGTACAATAATTAATTTTAGTTGTTGCTTTGATTATTTATGTTGGATATTTAAAATGCCTTCCAGCTCCAGTGTTAAATATTTGTTAGGATTTAAAGTTTATTGATTTTTGAAAATGTGTTCTTGCCTTATTATTAGCATTATATTGCTTGAAAATGGTCTCAAAACAACAATGTTATTGTTTATTGCCATAACTTCTTCTGGGACAGTTTATTGTCCAGCAAAGTTTATCATGACAGATCTAATTGTGCTATTATGACCCAGATATACTAATATTTGGAGAAGGATGATGTATTAATATGTTCCAGTGAGTCTGGGTGTAACTAAGGACCCGTTCATAAAAGAGCCTGGCATCAGCTCCTACGCCGGCCCGTGGGTAAAAGAGACGCGGGCTGTTAGGCGATTAGCCCGTCTAACATTCCCGGTGATCGGATTAGACGATTCCCACAGTCTAGTCTGAAGCTACTCCCGACCCGCAGCTCCGGAGAGCATCTCAATATCCAATTTCACAGCTTTCTAAACCTGGACCAGAGAGGCTATTTATTACTGTCACTGTCTGTGTTGAGAAGGAGGGAAAGCAAAATAAAGTATGATTCAGAACAACTGGTACCACCTTAAACCTTAAAAACCCCCAAAGTTATTCATACACTGGCATATTTAGATGGAAAAATAATTTAGTTCAAGAAAGAAGAGGCAAGTAGCCGTAAAAAGATGAATAAACAAGCAATTTTGGTCTAGTTTCTGGTGCAAATATTTTAATACACTTAAAATCAGACAAAACTAGCTTACAAATAACTTTTCAACAAGATATCGGAGCTTGTTTTAAGTCAATAATTCCTTAATATTGATTAATAAGTGCTTGTTTCATTGGTAGATTATTTCACTTTAATCAAGACATTTTCCCATGTTATAAGTGAAATAATGAACCAATTGAACAAGTGCTTTTTGATCAGTATTAAGGAATAATTTAAGTTACTTATAAGTTAGCTTAGTTTTATTTTAAGTGAATTGAGATATTTGCACTAGAAACTACTTGGCAAGAATGTGTGTTTTTGCAGTTAATTTAGTTTTTTCTTAAATCAGCAAAAAATGCAAACTACTTTTTTTTATGTCCTTTATTTAACCAGGTAAACCCCGTTGAGATCTAGATCTCATTTCAAGAGGGACCTTTACTTTAATCTTTAGCTCCTTCCACAGAGAAGCATTAATACTACCTCAAGTCAGAAGAAAAAAGATTATTAAAAGAACTTTTAATAAACTTTTGGGGTTAACTACTATGTAGACTTTAATCAGTTTTTGCTGAGCTAGCTTTGAAATGGCAGTCTAACCATCAAAAAGAAGAGATGATAAAGGGAAACGTGTTGAAAATAGGTATACGTCTGGAAGTTTTTCATTACAGAGGTGCATTTTGTCAGATTTTGCAAACATAGAGCGTTGTAAATTATAAAAATCATTCCCCTCTCCATCTTAAACTGCAGCAGCAGTAATAGGCGCCTCCATTATCGTAGCGTTATAATTTCCCTGCTTTTGCCTCCTGGAACCCATGTTGTTTCTCTGAATTACCTCTGAATGATTTATGCCCACTGGCCCGGCCACTGATAAACCCCAGCAACGCAGATAGAAACACACTCAGGGCTTTTTGGTGAGTAAACACGGCGCTCAAAAAAGCCGACTTATTTCAAACAGCCAAACACATTTGGGGCAGCGCGGACGGCTCGGTGTGGTTTCGCCTGTCAAACACCGCCGTGTCACAGCCAATCAGGGGACACCGTGGGCAACACAAGCCATTTAACCCGAGCAAACACAGTGTGTCACAAAGCCCGAGGATGACTTAAGAGTCTGAGCAAACACTGGCGAGGGCCATCGGGCACGAATCAGGGCGGCCTGGCTGAGGAGGAGTCGCTCTCGTAATGGGTTTGTGATGACTCAAGAATCGAGTGGCCATCTGTTTGCTACAGTGGGGGAGAACCACAATTCACAGCTACAGATACACAGAATATTAGCTGGGAGTGCAGAAGAGGTGGGAAGGGTTTGGCCGGTGGCACAGGATGTAAAACATATGTCCATAAATGGTGAATATGTTGAAGGCCGAGGCCCTGATTTCCTGAGCGGGGGCCAGATAACAGGATTTGCATGGTGATTTTCGGCCTCGGCGACAGATCGCCTTTAAAAGGTGTAAGACAAGTAATCCTGCGAGTGACCTTCAGGCCGTTCCTGCAGAGGTGGACGGGGCGGCAGCTCACACGGACAAGCCACCGCATATTTAAAGCACCGACATATTTGCATCAGATTTCAATGACGGGCATTTGAATTTATACCACAGTCATTTGTGTCTGGTCCGAAACCGTGAAGCTCATTTAAACAGCAGACGTCAAACCGCAGGCAGGCGTCCGAGGCAAACAGTGAAAGATCCTCCAGCAAAACATTTCTGTTTTTAGCAAAAACAAGACACATAAAAACTACTGATATTTGAAAACACATCAGGAAAATCTCTCTATGTGGGTCAATTCACAGATAAACATTTTTAATAAACAATTTGAAACTAATTAATTACTGTATTAGGTAGTATTAAAGTGGGCATAAGAATAGTCAAAGAAGATAAAAATGGGGAAAAAGCTGTAAAATGCATATTTGGATGAAGTGTGCTCCATTTACAGTCAGATGGATGATTAAATTCTTAATTTTATGTTGCAGTTTAGGTTTTAAAACACAATTTAGTTCCGAAATCACTAAAATATTCTCCCTGTAAATATTTTAAAATTCCTTATCACATAACTTTGAAAACATCTTGAACAGTCCCGAAAAAGAAATCCCATCCATTTTGAAATATAACACAAACCACCTAGGAAATTATTATTTTTTAAAATAAAAACTTATTATTTGGAGTTTTTTTGTTTTAATCCATAAAAATATTCATTTTGTGGGTGGATTCACAGAGGTAATGTAAAACTAAAGTAAATGTGTGATTTAATTCAATGCATCTTGAAAATTTTACAAAACAATTACACTGCATTGTAAATTCTTATAAAACAAGTGTCATATGTAAAATTATCACTCAATTCCTACAAAATTCTACTTTTTGTTTTTATATAACACATGTATGCTGTTATTTTTCATATTACAGTTTCTTTTATCTAGATTATTGTAAATTTTAAGGGGAAAAAATCACATTAATTGTATTAAAAGCTGCTCAGCTGTTTTCTTGTGTGTATATGTCAGATTAGATGTTGTTAAATATCCTGAGGGAAGCAATCAGGTGTTTAAGTTAAGGCCAATTCCCAACACTACAGACAATCAATAAATAAGTCCAAGAGAAGAGACTGTAATGGGGTTGGCTTGTAACCTGCTCTGACAAATTAAGGCAAGTAGGTTTTTTTCATTACTTACACATCCGTTTTCATTTTTCCCATCAGTGGAAGCAATTAAACAATGCTTCCTTAAATTAGTCATTGATTTTTAGCAATAGTGACACTTTCAAGAAGGAAATAATAACTTTAAGGCTTTTGTGTTTTTGTGTGTGTGAGAAACAAAAGACAGAAACAATTCACCTACATGAAAAAGTGGTGTCTTAAATTAGGCATTGATTTTCTTCAGGTGTCATTTTGGTTAAATGCTTTGTGGGGTTTTTTTCTCCCAGACTAAATTAGAAATTAGGGAAGAAGCCGTGATCTGTTAGTCGTCACATTTTAGTTTCCTTCACAATAAAACTCAGAAACCCAAACTTTATTTTATAAGTCAATTAATAATTGTTAATGACAGATAAAATGTCTTCACAAACCTTAATTTTATCTGGTATATATAAAATCCTTCTGTTTTTTATCTCTGTGAAGCATTTTGTGTTACTCCATGTTATCTAATATGATTTAATTAATTATTAAATACAAAACATTTTACATTCAATTAAGCACGTTTGTTTTTAGCAATTCCAATGTGTAAAAGCTTACATATGACTGCTAAATGAAGTTAGTTGCTACTAGCTTTAAAGCACAGAAGCTAATGCTAAAGCACTAACTTCAGTTCAAATTATGCCCTGGAAAGACTACATGAATTTATTGTAACATAATTAACCTTTTCTACTGCATTAATGTTTATATATTGTTCTATATTGTGCATGTTTTATTTTGTTCTTGTATTTTTAATGTTTGAAATAAAGTTGTTAGGGAAAAGGAAACGCAAAGAACGTGAGGGGAGGAAATGGAACTGGTGTGTAAATCGCCACTTCAAAATAAGAGCTTGAACATTAACCTCTAACTACGTGACTTTATTTGACTGATTGTTTACTAAACAGCCAAGTAAATTATTACTTGAAATGCTTTCAGTTTTTCCAGAAAAATGTTGAAGTTATTTAAGGGAAAGTAACTGCTCTAAAAGTTTTCAAAGTCAGCAACAAAGAAAAAAAACCGTTATGGCGTTAGCTAATTAGCATTTGCTAATATTTGTTTTCAGAAGACATTGTTCTTATCTAAAAGAGAATTTTAAGCAATAATTTATCCAGTTTTCCCCTCAACTGCTTTTTCTAATGATGTGGTTAGGGTAGGCAGGTAAATGTCCTAGATTTTGTCAGTGTCAGTGACCTGCGGTCAGGGGAGGCAGGTGAGGCAGAGCCAGTCATCATAGAAAAAAAAAATATAATAAAATAATTTATTATTATTATTGCTATTTTCTCCCTGTGGTTTGTACTATGAAGTATTTATTTTTCATTTAGCTTAACCAATTTTGATTATTTTTTCCTTCAAAATCGCTGAATTTTCGAAATTTCCCATTCAAAGGCGCGGAAGCGAAGCAGGTGAGGCAACAGCGAGCTGAGCCTCACCTGGGATGGATCAACCTCTCACTAACTGCACTGGCTGCCATTCCATGAGAGCATGTTCCTCCTGTCTGTATGTCGCCACTAAAATGATTAAAAAACACTTAGTATATAAACTTATTTTTCATAATTTAGCTTATGTATATAATGTCCAGTGTTTTTTTGTCACCAACTGTGTGTGTAACGTGTTTCCTGTGCTGAGGAGCGATCAGAGAACAGCTTCGAGGTGAGGCAGGCAGTTCTCTTGCCTCATGGCAGGGGGCGCTCATGATCCCAGACATTGTGACTCCACAACTGCAGAGTAAGAGACGGTAACAGTGAGCTGGCTAGCCATGGAGCTAGCTAGCCATACAGTAAAGTGCAGCGACATATTTATAGTTTTCTCCTCTTACCACAGCAATCACTTATTAATAATCTCAAAATAAACATTAAGCCTAAAACCATACAGCTGCAACAGACTGAATGTTCTGCCTTTTGTGCGGGAAATATTTGAGTGTTTTTTGTTTTTTTTTGTTGCTTGTCTCGTTGTCAGTTGCTATGGCAACGAGTCTGCGCGTTGCTGCGCTGATACAGAGAGCGAGAAAGAAATGGTTTTGAGTTGTACTTGAACGGTTTTCCCCTTTCCTGTGGAGCACAGCACGAAATTAATAACATCTACATGTCCAAGTTTGAGTTAACGGGATTATTTTACACGTCACTGGTCAGTAAAGTTTTGTAGGAATTCAAACCACAGAAACAGTATAATGAAAAAATTTAGTTACTTTTAAATCATACCCTTTAAAACTGACATTTTAAAACCAGAAACCAAATGCCTATGTCAAACAAAGCACAAAAATCTTTTGACAAAACCTTTCATGTGATTGTTTAATTATGTAAGCATTAACAAGTGGACATAATTTAGTTTTTTTTTTTTTTTTTTTTACTATTTTATTACAGAACGTTCCTATTGCCAGTCTCATCCCACACATGTAAACCTCCAAAAACAGACAGACCAGACTTTGTTTTTTCTGGATGCATGGATGAAAATAAACTAAAAAAACAACAAAATAAACAGAAATCCAGAGCAGCAGGCCAAAGTTGCTAAACGCTTTCAGTTTTTTGATTTCCTTTTTTCTTGACTAGAAAATACACTTACAATTTGAAGCAGCAACAAAATGTGAATGTACCTGATTATACAACATTATAACACGACTTCCTTTATTTCACCACATTATAAACTTCTAAATAGCTCTTTTAGTTTTACCAAAAAGCAAAGTAATGATGGCAAAGCAACTTTTATTTTTCAGAAACAAAGACATTGCGTTCACCTGGAACTGAACTGAAAAAATGTAAAGAAAAATATTTTAATTTTTTTTTTCTTTTGCTGATTAAATCCACTTATTGAAATTTGGGGATGCAATAGGTATTCTGAATTAATTTTAACTGTACATAGAAGTCACCTGTTTTTCACTGAAAAACTGAACACCTGAATGAAAAATGAATACAAATCAGTTTTTTTTTCTCTTTTTTTTACACAGCGACTGAGTTATTTCTTGATGATTATCCTAAAAGATTCCAGTGCATCCTCGTAGCTGTGACCCACAAGGTTTTTTTTTTTTTCAGTTGATGAGGAAATGATGTTGTTACAGCAAAAACGTCTACATGATGAAGATCTACAGTTTGGTTGGAGTCATGGCAGAGAGCTGGGTCAGCCTGGAGGCTAGGAAGTTCCCACCTAAACGGCTAAAAATGTCCTTTTTTCACTATCGCGTCAGTCTTTCAAAGAACAATCTCGTCACCGTGGAAGCATTGTTAGATTTCCAGTAGAAGATGTTTGCATTAGGACAAAACAAGAGATTTTCCTTCTTCTATTTGCTTCACGTGTGCAGAGACGAGTTCCTTTTGCAGGAAACCAAAGTTCCAGCCTCATGATCAAAATGATAATAAAAAATAAAGATAAACAGAATACGTTCAGCTGTAATGTACAAACATAAACGGGTAAAACGCCAAACACACGGACTCTGGTGCTGTTCCTGTCCATAAAGTGCACTCTCTGGACGCCAGAAAGACAAGAGCAAAGATGAGTGAGTGTGTTGATGTTGGGCAGATTGAGGGAAGTGCCACTCTGTGTGTTCAGTCTTTTTCCCGGAGCGACTGTGAATCAGAGGACATAACGGTCTCAGGTGTACGGAGGAGTGAAGGTGTGTGTGTCGCTAATAAACGTAGCCTTCGCTGTAGGGGTGCGGCTGGCAGTAGGGCCCTTCCTGAACGTACGCCATGTTTTCATCAAAGTGCGACAGCGGCACAGTGTCCTCCTCGTTGATCTGACGCTCCATGTCCGTCTTCAGCACCGGCCGCTGGTTGTCGGGGAACGCCATCGAGAACAAGGCCTCCGGGTCGCACACGAACTTGTAGACGTATCTCTCCCCGGCAACCTGGTCGATAAAAAAACACAAGAGTTTTTCCCCTGTTTGATGTCGAGACAAATGCTTGTGTTACACTGCAAAAACACAAAACCCTACCAATTATCTTAGTCTCGTTTCTAGAGCTAATATTTTACTACACTTGAAATAAAACAAAAACTAACTTAAATGTAACTTACTCAGCATGATATAGCAACTTGTTTTAAATCAATAAATCTTCAATATTGATTTTAAAAAGTCTTGGTTCCACTGGCAGCTTATTTCACTTATGGGTTATAATTAAATAATTATTACTGAGACATTATTTTCATTTTCTTTAATACTCACTCACCCAATTCTCTTCAAAATGGGAATAAAAAGAGTACATGCCAACTGAGTGCTGACATCAATACATGTCAGTAAAAGGTTACAAAAAATGTAAAAATAAAAATAGTGGAATTTACACATAAGTAGTTGGGGTATCAATGAGTTTGATAGGTAAATTAAAGGTAAAAACATTCTGCAGATGATCATTTTTAAAATATATAAATATATATTCTCTGCATATGAAGACTTTCTTTTACCTTTTGCATGATTCCCTTTTCGTAGTAATAGCGAAGTGACCGGCTGAGTTTGTCATAATTCATCGCTGGCCGGTTCTTCTGGATCCCCCACCGACGCGCCACCTTTACCGAGAAAAAAACAAAAACAAAAATAAACAGTCAGTCTGAATGCCAAAATGAAAACAACCCCAGACATTCAGAGATGGTTTCCCTCACATGAAGCCAGCAGCAGCTGAAATGTTAAACTTATTAATCTGTATTGTCCTAATAACGGTAATTATTCTGCGTCCAGACTGAGCGGACCCGACCAGGGATGTGTTCATTAGCAGCCTGTCAACACGGCCAGCTGAGGAGGCACCAGATGTTACAGCACCTGTCTAGCAGACCACCCACTATCCTGCATCGCGTCCAAACTCACACCACCACTCGCTCCATCTTCTCTCATTCCAGCTTTACTGCCCTCAAAATATTACCAAGTATTTTTGGTCTAGTTTCTAGTGGAAATGTCTTAACACACTTAAAATAAAACAAAACTAACTTATAAGCAACTTATCAGCAAGATATAGCAGCTTGTTCAGAGCCAATAATTCCTTTAATATTGAGGAAAAACTAATAGTTCCATTGACTTCACAATCAACGTGCATTGCGTAGTTACCTAGCAACCCTAGCCAAGCCCAACCCGTTACCTAGCAACCCAGTATTAGTGCCACTGGCAGATTATAACTTGGTGAAAATGTCTTATAAGTGAAATAATCTGCCAATGGAACTAGTACATTTTTAAAATAAATATTATGGAATTATTGACTTAAAAGAAGCTCATAATTCTCGCTGAAGAGTTACCTATGTGTTAATTTTATTTAATTTAAACTGTTCTAAGTATTCACACTAGAAGCTATACCAATAGTACTTGATAAGACTTTGTGTTTTGCACAAAAAACATAAAAATCTTACCAAATATTGTTGGTTCTTTGTACCAATAACATCATACAAAGTACCAAGTATTAAGTAGTACTTGGTAATCTTTATATCAGAAAGATTTTATTTTACAAAGACATAGTTGCAGTTTTTGTCTGTAACTATGTGAAAGATAACTTTACAGGGTGTGATTACTTTACAAAGCAACTGTATTATGACAGTGTAGGCAAATTTTACTACACTACAAAACACAAAATGTTACAAGTATTACACTAGTCTCTAGTGTAGATATCTTATCACACTTGAAATAATAAAAAATAACATAAGTGACTTTTCAGCAATACATAGGCGCTTGATTAAAGTAAATAATTCCTTAATATTGATGAAAAGGTTCTAGTTGGTAGATTAGAAATTATTGATTTTTCTTGCTGAAAAGTTACTTGTAAGTCAGTTTTGTCTTATTTCAAGTGAACTAAGATATTCGATTTAGAAACTACAGCAAAAATAGTTGGTAAGATTTCTGCGGTGCTCCATGTATCTGTTTATATCCTACACCTGTAAAGCCAGGTGCTGTTAGCTAGCGTTTGTCTGCTGCGTCACCTGATGGTATGAATGGACCCCCTGGTGGCTGCGGCTGGCCCGCACCTCCACACACCGCCGGGCTCCGAGGACCGCTGCCACCTGCTCATCTGTCTCCTGCTTCCTACGCTCCCACCCGCTGATCAACCCCCCCAACAGCAGTAACTGAGGCCCACTGTGGGTGGAGTGGGCCTGCACAGATCCAGACTTAACCACCAGCTACAGCTACGCCTTTAGGAAAATATCTTTTGAAAATTGACTGATTTATATTTTAACATTGTCTAATTTTGCTTTTAAATTCTCATTTTGACCTTATGATATTACAACAAAACACCTTAGGCAGCTATTATTCTATTCCACTTTCTTTTGTGTAACAAAAGAAGAGAAACAAGTGAATAGTTATGTCACGATAACAAATTTTGCTAGATGATAAATTGTCCTAAAAGTTATTGTGATAAATGATAATATTGGTGTTTTGAGACAATTTTCCGGTAATATAATGACATAATAATGTAAGAACAAAGATCAATAAACTTTAAATCCTAATGAACATTTAACACTGGAGCTGGAAGACAACAATAAATAAAGTTAATTATGAAGTTTCTGTAAACAGAACTGGCCTAGTTGAGACCAAAATACTAACTAGACTGAAGACTTTTGACATCCAGTTTTTGGGAAAAAAAAGAGAAAAACAATAAATCATGCAAATGGAAATTAGAGTAAAGAGGTTTACATAAACGTAGACAGACTTTATTGTCTATGTCTAAACATAAACATAGACATTTAAAAACCTACATATCAAGTGAGATTTAACTTAAACTACCATGAATTCTTTCACTTGAAATCCAAATAAGCTCCTTCTGGTCAGGCCCCCAACTCAATGTTTACACTCGCATATGAAAATGGCTGCAACCATACATCACTGAAAAGCAGAAGTAGAGCCTCCTGCACAATCAACAAGAACACAGCAAGTGGTTTCTGAATGGTAAGTCAAAAACAAAACACTTGTCTTTTCCAGCAGCCATTGTACAGAGCACACAGTGGAAAAATTAGCTAAACGAACATGCTGGAGATCCATTAGGGTTGCTAGGTAACGGGGCTAGGCTTGCCTGGGGTTGCTAGGCAACTGTAAGTGCCCCTCAATTCTGACTTAACAATCAGGAGGTTTTTGAAATGGCTCATTTTCCAGACACCAAAAAACATGAGGTTATTGCTAAAAAAAAAAAAAGGAAAGTGTTTTTTTAAGCACTTTGCCTGTTTTTGGATGCAGCTGTGACCCAAATGGTATGGTAAATGTGCAAAATGTGAATTTTGCATAAAATGACAATTTAAGGTCAACACAGCCAATCTTTTGGATCAGCCACCAATTAATCTCAGTCCCTCAGGAAACTGAAAGGCAGTGGTAAAAATGTGAGTGAATAAGACGACCTAAAAATCTGGCCCAGTTACATCATGTCTGTCAGGAGGAATGGGACCAAATTACAGCAAACTATTGAGAGAAGCTTGAGGAAGGAAACCCAAAACATATGACCAAAGTCATACAACTTAAAAAGCAATTCTACAAAATACTGAGAAAATGTGTATTAACTTAAAGAGTAAAAATTCTGTAATAAAACAGAGAAAATTCAGCTTAATTTAAAGACGGTTATATGTCTTTTTATATGATGTATGTAAATATCTGGTTGGAAAATACATCCAATACACAGATTAGAAAAAAGACTTCAGTGATTTCCATAAAAGACAAAATAAGCAATAAAAAACCCTTCAGTTATCAGTAATTTATTACAAAATGTAATGTACTTATGTAGACTGGCAGTTTAAACACTATCCAAAATGTAAACATTTTGTAACATCAAAGTTTGAGCATCTTTTAAATTTCTACAAACTGTATGAACCCAGAAGATTCCTCAACAGATTCCTGAAAAACATTAAAGTCTCAGACCTTTAATTTCACAGCAAAATGAAAATTATTTTCCGAAAATCTGATTTTTCATTCAAACACTTAAGCCTGTTTCATACAATATTAGAAATGTGTTAAATTATGCTAAATAAACAAATAATCTGGTTGCTTTTATAAGTGACAAATTAAACATTTCATTGTATAAAATGCAGTAAGAACATTCCTTTCACGCACGCTTGATCATTTGTTGCAAATGATGCGTCTGCAGTCAGCAAATGGCCTTTTTATGAGTCTGCATACTGAAGTTAACAATTAATCGATTATTAAATTAGTTGATGATTATTTCAATAATCAAAATTGATCCAATTAATCATTTCAGGCCTAAATCAGAGCAAAGTGTGCTTCCAGCCACGAGGAGTAAATAAATATTAGTGGCAAAAATATCAGTTTTCAACCATAATGTTAAGTAAAAACTACTAAAAACCTTATGAAGAAACCATTTCCTATCAAAAGAGACATAAATATTTAGTATTTCTGAGGTTTTTACCTCTTCCGGCTCGATGAGTTTGAACTCCATGCCACGGCCGGTCCAGGCGATGAAGTGTGAGTTGGACGGATCGTCCAGAAGAGCCACCAGGAACTGCCAGAGCTGCAGTGAGCCTCGGCGCTGATAGGACGGGCCCTCGCGGTACAGGGCCGCCTCCTGCTTGATGTCACCTACGGAAAACAGAATAAATTCAACATGTTACACACCTTAACACTAAAACCAGATCAGATATGCTCAGAAATGTCCGCTGACTCACCTTCGACTTTTTCAGGTACGACGCAGGTGTCGTCGTAGAAGTGCCTTGCCACTTTATCAAACATACAACCTTGAATAAAAACAGATATTAGATCAAGTTAATGTAACAATGAGAGGGGTAACATCCCATGAAGCAGCATTACGACATCAGCAGGCGTCTTCGTTAGTACCTTCAGTCCTGTTAGCGTGAGCCAGATAGCCGTCTTGCCGTAAGTAGACAGAATGGCAGCTAGGCACTTCTGCTGAAAGCCAGGCAAGAACGAGAATGGGTGTTAAAGGGCCCAAAGGCGGCATTAAGAACACGATCTCAGCTCTCTGAGAGCAGCCACAGCCTGTTCAATCAATGCACCAGCGGCACTGATTAAAGAAAATGGCCTCCAGCAGTGGCATTGTAACGCCTTGTAGCCACAGGCGAGCGAACTGTATCTGTGTGAATGCTGGCCCTGGGCCTCTCCACTGGTTCATCACACAGCATCCAAACACGTGTTGATATGATGTAAGGTTTTCATAACGTGGGGACATAAAATGCTGCTGCAGTTTTATTTTATTTTTATTTGGAACAAACCTGCTGGTGCTAGCGTCTGTTTTTTTTTTTACAAAAAGAAACCTGTGCAATGGAGGACATTAACCGAAGAAAATGGTTTAAGAAAAGCCACTTCATATCATAAGCTGTTTTCTGATATTGTTTCCACGTTTTACTTTATAATCACTTATCAGGACTGCAGGTGTTTCTTTCTTTAAAAAAAGAAATTGTACCATGTAAGCTAAAGCTAATATGATATTTGTTGGTCACATACCTTCTGAAAATCATTTGATATATTTTTTAAATCAATGTAATTCCCTCTCACAAACACCTTCATTTAAAAAAAACATAAAAAAGCAAGACGACCTGGTGAAAGGTCGTATTTTACAAAACATTGTACGGTACTATGGAAGCAGATAAGCTAAAGTTTGAGCTAACGGCTAACTCACCAGACCAGGAGCGAACATTTCAAAATATTGGAAAGTTAGATATAATTAATATATTTTTTCTAATACTGTTTCTAACCAGTTTAATCAAATTTTATTAATAGAAGTTAGTTTATTTCTTTTACAGAAAATTATTTTAGCCCTTCCTTTGCCAAAGCTAACATAGCAATGGAGTGATTTAAAATAATTAATTAACAGTGTGAAATTACTAATTAATTTATTATTAATGCCATTCCACAATCTTATTTGGACAAAATAAGCTATCAGACCACATTGTATTATTTTCTGTCTTTTCCTGATGCAGCATGTTGGCTAAAGCGCTAAACTAGCTAAAGCTGAATATAGCTAAATCTACCATTACATAACATGGATAGATTACATTTTTATTTATCCAGTTTAAAATATTTATTATTTCACTGTCCTATTGAGAAAATGTTCTAAAACATTGCACAGTTGCAATAATTTTCTAGTTATTACACATCAAACCCAGAAAAGTTAAAGAATGTTTCAAGATAAATGACTACATAGAAATTACTTATAATTATCCTTTTTATATATAAAGCCTCAAAATTAAACCAGCATTTTCATTTAAACTGGTCGGATCTTAGATTATTGTTTCTTTTTCTAGTATATTTGACATCAAAAGCAAACAAAACAATGTATTTATCTATTGTGATGTATTGTATCTCTATTTAGTAGAGACAACCAGCATAAAATGATAATAATGAGTTTTTCTTTTATCCATCCACACAAGATAAGGAAGCAGATATGTTAACAAATGTGAACATTTTGACGTTTACATTTGTTTTCATAACAAACTTTGTAAAATGTTTCAAAAACACCCATGACCCTCTTTAGTTCCCAAACCAAAATCATGTTTTTAGTGTATTTTAGTGATTTGAAATAAATGCCAAAAGGCTAAATAGCGAATAGTGAAACACTCATATGTTAGCTGAAGCTGTAAACTACGACTCCTCTGATCTGCATTAATAATAAAATTAACCTATTCAGTAACTTTAATGCTCCTTCTTTCAACACAAGAAGAAAAATCTAACAAAGCTTAGAAATCAAAAAATTTGATTTGCAATTACTTGGCCATTACACAATATATCTTTGTATTTAATATTTAGTATATTAGTAGTATTTTGTCTAGTTTCTTTTGCCAACATCTTAGTACACTTGAAATAAGACAAAACTAACTTACAAGTAACTTTTCATAAAGAAATATGAGCTTTTTTTAAGTCAATAATTCCTTAATATTGCTAAAAAACACAGGAAAAATGTTATAAGTGAAGTAATCTGTCAGTGGAAATAGTAAGTTTCTTGATGAAACGTTACTTGTAAGTTAATTTTGTCTTATTTCTATGAAAAGATGTTTGCAGCAGAAACTAGACCAAAACATTTGGTAAAAGTTTGTGTTTTTGCAGTGAAGCTGTTGTTTAAGTTTCAAACACACTTTTAATACGTAGTAAAATAAGAGCTAATAATAAAACAAATATTCCAAACAACAACAATGTAATCACATATTTCTATATCAAACACTTTCAAAACGTTTTATCCATTTTCTGACAACGTCTAAAGTTGCTGCGCTGAAGAAAGCAGCCGAACATGCAACAGAGCGAATGCTCAATAAAACACCGAGGCCCTTCATTTAGGCCCATAAACATTTCTCTGAGCTTCATCAAAGTAATGGGCCTGTAGAGGAAATTGCTGCTAATGAAATTACGATTCCCTCCCATCCTCTCCGACAGGCCTGCTCCTGTCAACATGCTGGACGGCGGCTGCTAATAAACACACCCTCATCCTCCATCCTGCCTCTGCGCTACAGCTGGAGACGTTTTAAACCACAATTATGATTAAAATGATTTATTTTTATTCATAATCTGATGTTTGATGTTGTTTGACTGTACTAGTGCAAGTTTTTTAACTGTTTTTACCATTTACAAAGTGAAAGAAATGCAGAAAGTTGTTGAAAAATAAATGCAATTTGGAGTTAAGGGAATTGATTCAAAATGCTCAAAAATCGATTTTAAAATATGTTTAAGTTTTGTTTTTGCTGTAAATAAATTATTTTGCTCTTGGTTATGTATGCACATGTTTTCTCTGTTCTGATTGCTTTTTTTTTCTTGTTTTTAAAAACTTGTTTGAAAAAACATTCTTTGATATTTTTTTTATTTAGAAAAAGGCAGGCAGCTAAACTAACCTAATACTATTGATTTAATTTATTTTATGCACAACCTATTTTTCTTTAAATATAGTTTCTTTTCCTTTTTTAATTTAAACAGAATCTGTAAACTGCTAGAATAGAAAAATTGGTTTCTGATTGAAAAATATTTTCTGAATCAAGATTTGAATCGTGACCCTAAAAATCAGAACCGACATTAGAAAATTTGCATCTCTAGCAGATATATCTGTACTACTTTAGCAAGTAGGAATGCACCAATCCACTTTTTAAATGTCTGATACCGATACAGATATCTGAGGTTTAGTATCGGCCAGAACTGATCCGATACAGAAAATCATTGCTGAATTGATTTAAAATGTTTCCTTTTTTAAAACACAGACATAAATATTCTGAATTTGTTAACTCTGCACCAGTACACTTCAATTAAACTTTACAAACCTGGTGAAACTTGTAGAAACAACTTCAATGTGTCGAATAAAGCAAGTGAAACTCACATAAACAATTGGTCAAACGTCTAAAAATAAATATTCTTTCAAATGGTTCAGAGAGAGTAATTAGAAATCCTAAATATAATGCAAAATAAATAATAAAGAATGATGTCACTCAGCATAGAATTAGACTGTATAGATCGGGCACATTGTCAATATCAGGACCGATACAGATATTAATATCAGATCGGATGTGATCCAGACTTCTTTCATTATGTTGTTAAATTTAAGAAAAATAATTGATTAAAAGATTCAGATCAGTTGATTGTGAGAATAGCAGGGCTGACAACGGGCCAGAAACAACCAAGTAGCTACTAAGAGAGTGTCTGTCGAGACGCAAGACGTCTTAGCAGAGCAGCCATGTGTTTCTTCTGGCATTATCCAGTGGTGTTAATTGGTATTTAGAAGCCACACAGTTGTGAAACCCGGTGAGCGCATCTATGGTACCGAGGAGCGAGAAAACACCAAAAATTCACAGTTATCTCATTTTTCAATAAAAAAAAACAGCTACTGCGGCTGGTTGGCACACAGATGGAGTCGCAGCAGAAGAGACATGAGTTTCTTTTCTTGAACTCATCTCATCGATGTTTTTTCTCCTGACTGGACACAGCTCTGTCGCTCCTTGTGAATGAACCAGACGGTCCAGCGGATGTTCATTCATGCCGAGGTGTCGCCTCGGGGCTCCTGGAGCCTCCTGACTAGCTCCCTTTAGTGTCCAACCAGAGGGAGGTAACGTGAGTGGGAGGACTGAAACCAATCCTTCTTCTTCTTCTTTCCTTTTCTCCATTAAAGCTCTACAGGAAGTGGTGAACAACGCAGACGCCCGACCAGAACCCCGGCTCTAATAACAGGCAAACTCAATAAACGACGCCCCCTCACAAAATGTCTCCTCTCAGCCGGGTTATGACAGCCTTTGGTTTTCATTAAAGTTTGGTTTTATTTGTCTAATTCAGTTAGTTTTTAAATGTTAAATGTTTAGTTTCAGTTTAGTTTTTAGTAGTTACAGTAGTGGTTTTAGTTTTTTCATACTTTGGTTGATTTATAGGTGCAGAATTCAAAAAGGTCAAAGTATTGGTATTTGATTTAGGTAATAAATCAATTAATCGATCAATTAAAATGAGCTCAATAATTTACATTTTTATGATTTATTGTCTCTTTTTACCAAAAACTGGATGATAAAATTCTTCAATCTGGCGACTTTGTCTCAACTAGCCAAATTTGTTTACAAAGACTTCATAATTCATTTTATTTATTGTTTTGGATGTTTTCTTTATTTATTTTGGATATTCAAAATGTCTTCCAGCTCCAGTGTTAAATGTTTATTGATCTTTGAGAAAGGGTTCTTCCATTATTATGCCATTAAATTACCTGGAAATGCTCTGAAAACAACAATAGTATCGTTTATCGCGATAACTTCTGGGACAATTTATCATCCAGCAAAATCTGCCATTGTGACAGGCCGAATTGTATTGTGATTATTTATGCATTGGAAAATCAATACTCAACACAAGATAGCATTTTCCAAAATGTTTCAATTATCGCTGATCAACCAACTGACTGGTGTTTTATCACAATCTTTTTCACATCAGTTTGAAATTCTAATAAACAGATTCATAAACAAAATCAAAGGATATTATGTCAATTTCAACATGTTAGTAGTTACTTTAATAAATACTCGATATAATTCCAGTTAGCTATAGTTTCTCCCCATTAATTATTTATTACTAATTAATTTATTTCAATGAAAATATTTTGTCAATTTCTTCCCTCTCACTAAGCCTTTCACAATAACAAATCTTGCTGGATGATAAATTGTCCCAAAAGTTATTGTGATAAACAAAAAAATTGCTTTTTAAGACCATTTTCAAGTAATATAAAGGTGATGACATAATAATGTGTAAATAAAATTGTTTTAACCTTTTTGAAATCTGCACCTTTAAATCAACCTAGGTGTGAAAAACTGAAACTATCCCTATAACTAAATAAAAACTAAACTGAAACTGAACATTTAACATTTAAAAACCAGCAAATACACTTTAAGAACTAATTAAAACTAACTGAATTAGACAAAAAATGAGAAAAGCAAATTAATTGATCAATTGATTTATTGCTTATTACCTCTCACTGCTAAAATGAATCTTCTGCGGGTGAAAAAAGTGAAATCAAATCGTTAACTTGTTGTCGCCTCTCACCTGAGTCGTAGGTGAAGTCCCTGGGCTCCTGCTTGATCATCATGCTGGCTGGGTAGGCGTGGGGCAGCGGCGCTCCCATCATGGCCGGGTGCTCGAACAAGGGGTCCGGGTACTCCTGCTTGAAGCCTTGAGGGGGGAAGGGGATGCTGGGCTCCGACAGCTGCCGGTGGTAGATGGGCCGGCTGTCCCGGGCCATCGTCGGCGGGGAGGGAAACGAGTGGCACGGCTCGGAGAGCTGACGTCGAAATCTGGAGAAACAGTCACCAGACACATTAGACACACAATAATAGAATAAGAAAATGGGAGAAATAATTAAAAAGATAGGAAAATAACACTTTTTCTATAAGCAATTAATTATTTTAGGTATTTTTCAACACTGTTAAGTTGTAGGAGGGGTAAGAAAGCTGAAAGTACTCAAATTTAAAATTCAGACACTAAACTCAAATTAACTCATATTCTTAGTGATTATCTCACTTAAAACAAGACAAATTCACCATGTTATAAGTGAAATAATCTGCCAATGGAATTAATACTGGGTTGCTAGGCAACGGCCTGGGCTTGGCTGGCGTTGCTAGGTAACGGCGCAAAAAACGGAGCTAGTACTTTTTCATAAAAACCTAGGAATTATTTACATAAAACAAGGTTCTATATTTTCCTGATAAGTTACTTTTACATTAGTTTTGTCTTAATTCAAGTGTAATAAGATATTTGCAGTAGAAACTAGAAAACAAATACTCCCTAAACTTGTGTGTTTTGCTATTAACTAGTGTTAATAGTAAAATAATGTTCTGTCAAAGTTGTTTTCCCCTTTGGCCAATTAATAAACACACTGGCACCATTACAGTCAGTTGTCAGGGCAACCAGTGGGTTAATAGTGACGTTGAGGCGGTACCTGTGGTCCATGGAGTAGGCGCTGTCCGGGAGAGGCTGCGAGGGCGGGATGTGAGCGTAAGTCCGGTCCGGTTTGGGCGTGGGCGAGCCATGGTGAAGGGGGGACACCGGGGTGCTGCAGGGGGGCGTCACTGGGCTGGAGGGCTTCATTCCTGTGTGGTGCTTCTGCTCATAGGCACTGCGGCAACAAAACAATCCAGATGTCAGGGTACTGAGTCCAGAACGACACAAACGAGTTGAAATGGGTTCCTGTAGCCAAGCTGGGCAAGTTTTGGTGACACTTTATTTGAAAAGATGTGCAAAAGACAGAACACCTTTTTCTAAACATGAAGGAGTCGTTATGAATGTATATGACTGTTGTCATCAATCGGTAAATAATGACACTTTTAATGCAAAGTTGCATTAAAACATGCATTCAAATCAAAGGTGGGTCGAGTACCCAAACATTGTACTCAAGTAAAAAGTAGCCATCCAAGAAATGACTCAGGTAAGAGTAAAAAAGTATTTTGTATAAAGTCTGATCAAACTATCAATCATTTAATATTTAAAAATTACATCATCGATGGGCAAAATGAAAATTTAAGTGAAAATTTTGTATTTTAAAGACAAAAATTACAATAGTTTATATAAGTAACAAAAAAACAACAAAATCAAGCAAAAGAGAATTTTCTTTTAATAAAAAACTTGAACAGGAAGTGCAGGTGTGTGTCTGTCTGGTGAATTTTCAGTGGATAGAAAATCCAGAAATTTTACTGAAGTAATAAAATTACTCAAGTAAAAGTACAGCATAGTAAAAATACTCCTAAAAGTACTTCTTTTTTTTTCAAAAAAGTTACCCAAATGTAATTGATTACATGTAACTATTTACCACTAAGCCTGTCATGATAACTTTTGCTGGATGATAAATAATCTCAGAAGTTATCGCGATAAATGATAATGTTGTTGTTTTGTGACCATTTTCAGGTAATATAGCGAAAATAATGCAAGAACAAAACTTCAAATTCTAATGAACATTTAACACTGGAACTGGAAGACATTTTAAATATCCGAAATAAATAAACAAAACAGCAGAAACAACAAATAAAATAAACAAAACTGGCTAGTTTAGACCAAAACATCAGACTGAAGACTTTAGTCAAAACATGCAAATGGAAGTTATTGAGCTAATCTTAATTTATCATACGATTAATCGATTTATTGATTAATGTGATTACTACTCAACTTTGATTAAAAGTCAATTAAAAGTGTAAACTTTGCATTTCGAGTGTCATTATTCACCTAATAATATCATTTATTTGGTAATTTTACTAAATAAAGTTTTATTATTTGATTTGTTTGCCAAATACTAACACTTGGTAAATATTCATAACAGCAGTCATAAACATTCATGAACACTCCTCCATATTAGCATCAGGTTTCATCTCAGTCTTGTGCTCAGCCCTTCAGATGAAGCGTCAGCCATGTTTGAACCGGGCTGGGTGAAGTGCGCGGCAGGCCACCTGATGCTGTACGGACACTTCTCTCCATACTGGAGCTTGAAGGGCCGCTCCTGACTGCAGTTGGAGCTCAGCTCTGAGCACGGGCTGTGCAGCTCCCGCTTGATCTTCAGCTGCAGTCCGTGGAAAGCCACTGCAGCGCCGAGACAAAGAGACAAACACACCGGAATCACCCCGGGGTCCAATGACACATTTCACATCAGGTTTAATATTAAAGGCATTTTATCCTTTAATATACGGTTAAAATACCTGAGCTCCATTTCTAAGGAGCTCAGGAGGAAAAATAAACTCATGCACTGCAAAAACACAAGATCTTTGGTCTTGTTTCTAGTGCAAATATCTTGTTCCACTTAAAATAAGACAACTTAAAATTAACTTTTCAGCAAGATATAGAAGCTTGTTTTAATTAAACAATTGTTTAATATTGATGAAAAAGAATTTGTTCTATTGGCAGATAAAAGAACTTAAAACATGCCAATAGAAGTAGCACTTTTTCATCAATATTAAGGAATTATTTACTTAAAACAAGATTCTACACCTTACAAAAAAGTTACTTGTAAGTTAGTTTTGTCTTATTTGCACAAGAAACTAGACTTAAATTGCTTGGTAAGACTTTGTGTTTTTGTAGTGTAACTTACACACAGAAAAAAACAAAATCATTAAGGTTTTTTTCTACTTTCTAGTGCAAATATCTGATTAGGACAAAACTAATGTAAAAGTAACTCATCAGCAAAACGTAGGAGTTTGTTTTAAGAAACAAAGTGAAAAAGTTATAGTCCCACTGGTGGATTATTTCACTTATAACACGTGGAAAATATCTTGTTATAAGTAAATTTATCTGCCAATAGAACCAGAACTTTTTAATCAATATTAAATAAATATTGAAGCTCCTTGGACAAAGACAATAAATTCTTGATTAAAGTCTTAATTCTGATTGCAAAGAAAAGTTTTAGATCTGCTTGGTTAAGAACATAAACTTCCAGTTTTATGGACTGGAGAGAGAATTAAATTAAGATTTACATTATGGAAAAAACAACTTCGATTTCAATCTAAATGGAAACCAGTAACTAGATCCATATTGAAACACCTCTATATATCTTTTCAATTTATTTTGTACTATTGTTATTATTGTTACTTTAGTTTAAATTTTTCCTATGTCTCTTGTTGTTATTCTCACTCTAATACGTCCATGTTTATGGACGTCCATAAACATGGACGTATTTAATGAAAATTACACTGCAAAAAAAATCTGTAAAATTTACAGTAAAATACAGGCAGTCATGACAGCTACCAGTATTTTTACATATATTTTTAAATAAATAAAAAGATACTTTTGAGTTCGTTTTGTCTTGTTTCGTGTGTAGTAAGGTACGATTTTGTGTTTTTGCAGTGAAATGCACCAACACTGATTCCATCTGTCCTCCATTTTGACGTCTCAGGCCGTCACTGACACAGACAACTCACTTCAAATCTCATTTGTTTTTCCTGGCGGGGGCTCTGCTGGTGAAATATGACAATCATAAAACGGGCTCCTATAAATACTTTATCTGCTTTCAGCAGGCTGTCAATACGTTCCAGACGACAACAACGGGCGCATTGATCCGACGGGCCGGGCGGGGCCTGCAGCCCCCGCCGTGAGCCCGGTCCATCTGAGAGGCTGTTAAGTGCCTGATCAGTCCTGATTAACATCCCATCATCTCGAGTCATGATCAACGCTAATCTAATCGACTGCGTCTCTGAAGAAAAGCCCAGTCAGTCGGTCAGAATGAAGCCGGGCTCGGGTTGCCTGGCCGATCGCCGTCTCGCTGCGAGTCGGCCCACGCTGCGCTGACAGGGGATCGGTTCTGACTCTGGAGTTGACAGCAAACACAACAGGCTTCAGAAAATGACACAAATCACACAAAGTATTTTTGGTATTTTGAGATTAAAGTCAGAATTATGAGAAAAGAAAGTCAAAATTCTGAGCTTAAAGTCAGAATCATGAGAAAGCGGATCAGTTCTGATTCTTTAGTTGAAAGCAAACGCAACATCTTGCAAAAAACTAAATACAAGATCATACCAAGTATTTTTGGTATTTTGAGATTAATGTCAAAATTAAAATAAAAAGTCAGAATTCTGATAGTAAAGTCAGAATAAAAGAGTAAAGAGATCTGAGATTAAACCTCAGAATTCTTAGAAAATAATTACAATTCTGAGATTAAACTAAGAACTATCAGAAATTGGATCGGTTCTGACTCTTGAACTGAACCGATCCCACACTTAAAAAAAAGACACAAAATCATACCAAGTATTTTGAGATTAAAGTTGAAATTATGAGGAAAATGTCAGAATACTAACATTTAGATCAGAATTCTGAGAAACATAATCTGAGATTAAAGTTAAAATTCTCTGAAAATAATCACAATTCTGATATTAAAGTGAGACCTCAGAGAAATAAATCTGAGATTAAATTCAGAATTCTGAGAAAAAAGTCGAAATTCTGAGATTAAACTGAGAATTCTGAAAGGGAATCGGTTCTGACTCGAGTAGGAAGCAAACTCAACACACTTTAAAACACTCTATGTCATACTAAGAATATTTTCAGTATTTTGAGATTAAATTCAGAATCCTAATGTTTTTTGGTATTTCGGAGGTCACCCCTGCTCTACGTTTTAGTATAAATATCTTAATACACCTGAAAAAAAGCAAAACTAACTGAGAGAACGTTTTCAGGAGCTTGTTTTAAGTTAATCCCAAATAATCCAGGTATTCCAGGCAGGTTCAGAGGTTACCTGCCTCCATCCATCTGGATGAAGACATTTAATCCAAAAACATTAAAATAACCAGAATTATAAAACCAGTTTATAAAACCAATTATTGACTTTATAATCTCCTATATCTTGGTGAAAAGTTACTTGTATGTTTGTTTTGTGCACTAGGATATTTTAACTACAAACTAGACAGAAAATACTTGGTAAGATTTTGTATTTTTGCAGCATTAACAGATTTCAGTGAAGAAAATTTATATTTTTGTTTGATTATTGAGAACGTTCTGTAAGGTTCAGTTGTTAAACATAAAACTGGCTGAGATTTTGAGTTTTTGCAGTGTTATAGTGACACACAGGTGGAGTTTATTAACTAATTAAGTGACTTCTAAAAGCAATTTGGTTTTAGTGGATTTTAAATTGGGATATTAGGGGAAAAAAGGGAAACTAGACAAAAGTACTGGGTGATATTTTGTGTTTTTGCAGTGCAGAATGCATGAGCAGAAAGAGAGATGAAAACAGATCAAACATTGAAATCCAGCAGCTGCTTTGAGTTTTTCTCTCCACTGACTGACATCTGCTGCGTGTGCAGGGGTCTGTCCGCCGAGCGCCTGGGGGCCCGGCCGCACGGCCCCGCACGCCGCCGGGCCCCAGGGGTTGTTCACAGCCCTCGCTGGGGGCCTGACCTTTCCAGGTCATCGATCGGAGGTCAAAAAGACACTTCCTGAGGGGAGACCTTTTGACGGTGCTCGTTTAGACGTTACAGAGTCAGAATGACATCTGAGCTTCGATCGTCACGATTAAAATCGTTATCGGTTTGATTATCAACCGATACGGAAGAGGATTGCAACCACTTGGGGAAAAAAAAAGAAATGTAATTCTGAGAAAGAGTCTGATATAAAAGTCAGAATTTGTTTATTTTCAGTCACCTAACGGTTTGAGAAAAATATATATTTACATTTAACTCAGTTTTAATTCTCACACAACGACTGTATGGTTGTTTTTTTAGACCAAAAATGTTCCTCAGCTGCTGAATTTGTCCTTTTTCTCTTGAACACAGAGAAAAAGCAGTAGGCTCCTTCCAGCCAGCTGACCAGCAATGTGCAGCAACAGGTGGAGGAGGGGAGGGACGGAACCCACAATTTTAAGCTACAAACATTCAGGGAAACATGTTGGACATGTCTGTAATCTCATTTAAAGGATTTTAATTTGTATAGCAGAAACTTTTTAGTTGTTTTGGTGGAAAATACATGTTGTGAGTTGAACTGGAGTAAATAATCTTCTCAGTTTAATTTACATAAAGATAAAAATAATTAATAAATCTGGTTTATAGGTCATGACAGAAAAGCTAAACAGCTAGTTGCTAACACACAAGATAAACTTTAAAGCACTACCACTGATGAAGACGAACAAAATGTAATTTCTAATACTATAGATCAAACAACGTGTAAATGTGATACAAGATATTAATAACGAAAGCAAATAAACAAAATAAGACAGATAAATATTTAGATTACACAGGTGTTTGTAATTTAAATGATAATTCATTTAAATTACAAAAATCTAAACACTGCAGTATTATTGATCTAGTATTCTAGTATTTTAGATCTGGTTTCTAGTGCAAATATCTTAGCTCACTTAAAATAAGACAAAACTAACTTACAAGTAACGTTTCAGCAAGAAATAGGAGTTTGTTTTAAGTGAAAACCCCTTAATATTAAAGAAAAGTTCCAGTTCTATTGGCAGATTATTTCACTTACAACATTTTCACCATGTTACAAGTGAAAGAATGTATCTAATACTGGGTTGCTAGGTAACGGGCTGGGCTTGGCTGGGGTTGCTAGGTAACGGGCAGGGCTTGGCTGGGGTTGCTAGGTAACGGACTGGGCTTGGCTGGGGTTGCTAGGTAACGGCGCAACACCTGTTGATTACAAAATAAATGGAACAAGAACCTTTTCATCTATATTAAGAAACTATTGTCTCAAAACAAGCTGCTATATCTTGCTGAAAAGTTACTTATAAGTTAGTTTTGTTTTATTACAAGTGAACTGAGATATTTCCACTAGAAACTAGACCAAAAATACTTGATAAGATTTTGTGTTTTTGCAGTGTATGAACTGAAATTTAAAAAGTAATAGAAAACAATGCAAATTTAATAAGGTTTTCTATTTCTTGTGATCTAAAATCTTTTGATATGATCATTTATCTTGTCTGTCATTATATCTGAGCATTGAAAACTAAAAAAAACACGTTTGCTTATTTTATGCTTTTATTGTATCAAACCCCTCAGACATTGAAACCATAAGTGGATTTTCCCAAAATAGGAAGTAAGCAACAAACACAAAAAAATAAACAACTTAGCAATTTCCAACCCAGCAGATGCTAAAACTCTATTTCTATTTTCTTCATTTAATTAAAGTTAAGTGGTCAAAGTCACTCAGTTTATGTGCGAATCCCTCAGAAAAGACGTGGCATCAGGTCGTAACAATGGCTTCACATGTGCAGCAGCGCAGGGTCTTAAATTAAAAATGGAAATGTCACAATAGATTTCGTCAGCAGGGTGCCAAGGTACACAAATCAATAGCGAGGGCATCGCCTCTGACTGAAGCAGACTTCCTTTTTAGTCCAGAATGTCATGCCCATCATGGCTTGATTGCTCTCATTATCTACGTATTGATTAATCAAGATGGAAAGGAGAGCGGTAGTTAGAGCAATTATCAGGCCTATTTTTAATGCAAATGTTTTTGTGACATTCTCTTAAACATTTCTTAGTTTTCTCAGGTCTTTGCTGTGTGGATAGTAATGAGGTTTTAAAAATATTTATTGTCAAAAACCTTCAAGCCTCTTCAATCCAGTTCATGTTGTTCAGCTGTTGTTCTTAGAAGTATTTTGTACCGATTAGTAGATATAATTTTACACAATTTGATGCATTTTTTATCATAAGAAGCATTCATTTATGATTTGCTTTTAAATATTTGATAATAATAGTAAAATATATTGGTAGTAATGCAAGTTCACATTATTACCAAATAAACTTGACGTTCTAATAGATAAAAGGTATGAGTTATGAACTCCCATTTACACAACTTTTATCACTTTTATTATTTTTCACAACTATCTACATTTCTTAATCAGGATTTTGCTTTTCTATAGAGAATATTTAAATAAAAATACAAAAACAAAATTTGCTGGACAATAAATTGTTCCAGAAATTTTTGTAGTTATATTAATAAACATTAATATTGTTGTTTTGAGGCCATTTTAAAGAAATACAGTAACATAAATAATGCAAGAACACATTCTCAAAGATAAAAAAATTTAAATTCTAACAAACGTTTGACACAAAACATCCAAAATAAACAAAACAACTTAAACAACAAAGAAAAATGAGTTAAAAAGGGACCAAAACACCAAAGTGAAGATCAGTTTTGGTAGAAAGAAAAACTCTAATTGATGCAAACAGAAATTATTGAGCTTGTTTTAATTGAACTGATTGATTTATTGTTTATTTTTCACAACTACCTACATTTCTTAGCGTGGATCTTGCTTTTCTGTGGACAATGTTTAAATAAAAACACAAGTGAACCTGCCACAAAGAGGAAAAACGAAAGCTAGAAATTACTGAGCTCGTTTTAGTCAACCACTTCATGGCGACGGATCTGTTGGCCCAAACTGCTGTGAACTCTTAGGAGCAAATTGTGAATTTTGGCAGAACCGGAGCCGACGTTTGGCAGATATTTCTCCGGTCCATTCATGAAAAAGTTCAGGTCTTTTGGCAGCGGTGAAAAACCTCCCATTCCATTTTCACCTGCTGCAGGCGCTCGGCTCTGCTGTTAAATGATGGCGGCTCGGATGTGCCGGCAACGTGTGGCCTCATTTTACACCTCCTCTCCTCCTTCATTCCCTGCTAAGTTATGCTAATGGTAAGCATCTGTGTTGGAGTTTGAGACAAAGAAATTTCTCCCGATTCTCCTTCAGCTTTGTGACACTTTTGCTTGGCATGCTGGTTGATCGGCGGAGAGCAGAAAGTTGGCATTGAGGAAGGCTCTCCTGCCTGTTCAACATGTGAAGGTCATGAAATTAAAGGTGGAAAAAACACAAAATGAACCAAAAGTTTACTGGATCATTTAGTTCATTATGACAGTTTAATGCAAACTGGTTTTGATTCTTTTACTTTTACTTTCTGTTTTGATGGGAAATGGAATAAATTTTGTTGCAATAATCAATCAATCAATTCAGTTGATCACAAATTAAATCAAGATCAATAATTATATTTATATTTTGACTTATAGTTTTTCCTCTTTTCTTTCTCTCTTTCTACATAAGCTGATCTGCAATCTTTTGTTTTGGTCTCAACTATCCATTTTTGTGAAGGACAATTTTGTTTATAATTAATTCTTTTGTTGTTTTGTTTGTTTATTTTGCATATTTAGTGTTAAATGTTCATTAGTAAATAAAGTTTATTGACCTTTGAGAATGTGTTTTTTCTTAATTCACGGCGTTACCTTTACATTACTTCAAGACGGTCTCAAAACAATGTTATCGTTTATCGCAATATCTTCTGGAATCATTTATCGTCCAGCAAAATTTGTTTATCTGACTGGTTTATTTGTATTTTTATTTAAGCATTCTCCATAGAAAAGCAAAATCCAGAGTAAGAAATCTTATAAAAGTGGTATTTCTGTCTAAGCGTGATTTTTAATTCATATTTTTGATTCTCATTATCTAACTGGAAAAGGCTGATGTGTCAAATATGATACAAATACAAACAACAGAAAGTCAGGTGATATCTGACCTTAACAGAAATAAAAAAAACTTTAATTTTGAGATAATATGAGTTTTTTTCTTTTATCAATTGAATCAGAAATCACTCATTGTCAAATTTCTCATCAAGACTTCTTAATATGAACAAAAATCCAAACTGTAATCCAACTGTTGTGGATTTTATCCCATATTTAGTGATCTAATCTTAATGATAACCTTTTAAAAATTTGTAAAAGTGCATAATTTCTTCAAGTCTGATGATGAGAATCAGTAATTGCCAGGCACTGTTTCTTATAAACCCCAAAACCTTGAAACCAAACTTAAGTATCAATGGCTGTTCTATCAATTTAAACATTTTCATCACTGAGTTCGTCTGCCACAAAGAAACAGATTAATGTGACTTTCTATGTCTAAAACAACGTTCACCGGTCATTGAAGGTCATCTAAGTTTACCATTTTCATGACTTCATAGGAATATCTTTTAAATATTCACACACATTAAACATCCATTTAGCTTTTGACTTACAACAGGCAACAACAAACCAAAATGGTTAAAGTGAGATAATACTTTCAATTCAGATTTTTCCCAAATTAACACGTATGACAACACTTTCAGATGATGAAAATATTAATTATTAATTGTTATTTTAATACATTCTTCAAAAGAAAAGGGAGGCTAATAAACTGCAAAAGACTGGAGTTTTACCATTATTGCCAAATATCCAAAAGCAAAATTTAAATTAATTCTTCTTATGATAAAAAACATCAAATTGTGTGAAATTATATCGACTAAGCTGTACGAAATACTTTTATAAACTCATTTGTTCTTTGCTAATGCTAACTGATTTGCAGCTAGCCACGCAGCACGCTAGCTAAATATTAGTTTATTTATTTCATATCGATCTATAATACACAGATTTTGCTAATGTTAATGTTTCATACTAGCAAAAATGATTAGCATTAGCTGCTAGTTAGCAATCCCGTCACAATCTAAATTACAGACAAAATTAATGAGTAGATCATATTTTTCTATAAGGGCACAAATTTTCCCCTTAGAAATGCTAATAATTTTTTAGCAACAAGCTAGAAAAGTAGCTAGCCAGCTAATTAAGTATTTATCCAAACATGAATATTTTCGGAATAAATCTGTCGCTTTAATTTGGATTACATAAATATATTAATAATATATTTATTCACACTTTAAATCTAAACCAAAAAAATGTTTTGAGTCGACATGTTGTGTCATAAAGGACAGATTGACAAATAAACTGTCGCTAATGGTCTTCAAATACATGACAAATAAAACTTTAGCTTTGTGTACCTGTGTTTTTACTACATGTGGCCAAAATCCAACCAACACTGCACTATTATTTTTAAAAGATGAATGGTTTAATAGACATTCAGCCCATTAATTAAAACACTGGACGTCTTTCTTTATGCTGGTATAAACTGACCCAATTAAACAGTTACTATTGAGTTTTAACTGAGTCAAAACATTTAAAGCCTTTATTTGGACGACTAAACCACATCAAGAGAGGGCAAAGTTATCTTTTCTATGTATTTTAGAATATATTATTATATATCATTTAAATGTTGGATTACTGAAAAAATAAATAAATTTGATTTCACTGTAAAAACACAAAATCTTATCAAGTATTTTTGATCTAGTTTCTAGTGCAAATTTCTTGTTACACTTAAAATAAGACAAATTAACTTAAAACTAACGTTTTAGCAAGATATAGAAGCTTGTTTTAAGTAAATAATTCCTCAATATTGATGATAAAGAACTTGCTCTATTGGCAGATAAATTCATTCATAACAGGGAAAATGTAAATATAAGTTAAATAATCTGCCAAAGGAACTGGAACCTTAACGTAAAACAAGCTCCTGTATCTTGTAGTAAAGTTACTTTTAATTTAATTTAACTTATTTCAAGTGAACTGAGAGTACAAACTGGACCAAACTTGGTAATATTTTGTGTTTTTGCAGTGGAATAAAAAAATCTGCACTATTGAGTCTCATTGAGTGTTTGTGGACGTCACCAACAAAAACATCTATTGGGTATTTTCATAAACAAAATGGCCGCATTTCTTCCAGTTCATTCTGTTCAGTGTTTCCACCTCCACCTCAGCGGCCGCGCCTCCGTCTCTCGGACCGGTGGAACCCATATGGGATCGCTGCCGGCTGGGATGCCTGCTCAAGCGCCCAGCCCCGCGCGGCGCGGCGCCCTCACCCCCCCGCCATCTGTTAGTGCCCCTCCAGTCTGCGGCAGGTTTGCCAACAGGACAATTCAGATGGTCAGCAGCCTCCTGCCATCATGGCCGCCCACCCAAGCTACCTCTGAAGGACAACGGGACAGTCTTGGTGACCTCTGGTTCTGAACTCATCATTGGGTAATTTACACACACTATTTTGAATTTTTTATTTATTTATTTTTTCAATGCAAAAACACAAAATCAAAAAAAATAAGGCTAAAATAACTTTTCAGTAAGATATAGCAGCTTGTTTAGACTCAATAATTCCTTTAATATTGATGAAAAAGTTCTAGTTCCATTTACTTCACAATCATCTGGCGTTGCACCGTTACCTAGCAACCCCAGCCAAGCCCAACCCGTTACCTAGCAACGCAGTATTGGATACATTGGCAGATTATTTAACTTATAACATGGGAAAAACGTCTCATTGTAAGTGAAATAAAATGCCAGTAGAGGTAATACATTTTCATTAATATTAAATAATTATTTATAGGCCTGTAAAATAAACAATAAATCAATTAATCACATCATAAATTAGAACAAGCTCAATAATTTCTATTTATCTTTTTTCTAGTTTTATTGTTTATTTGTGCAGCACATATCAGCAACAAGGCATTTCACATCATAAAGTCATAGAGCAACAATTGAAACATTAAACTGACCAAAAACTTAATGATAAAAATCTTCAGACCCAACTGGAGAATTTGGTTTACAGAGACTTTATAATTCATTTTATTTGTTGTTTCTGTTTATTTATTTTGGAAATTTAAAATCCAGTATTAAATGTTCATTAGATTTTGAAATTTATTGATCTTTCACAGTGTTATTTTTACAATATTATTGTGATATTACATGAAAAGTGTCTCAAATCAACAATATTATCATTTATCGCAATAACTTCTGGGACAATTTATCGTCCAGGATCATTTGTTATTGTGACAGGTCTAAGTAATTACGGACAAAAAGCTATTTCTTGCTGGAAAGTTACTTGAAAGTTCGTTTTGTGAACTAAGACATTTACACTAAAAACTAGACTAAAATTGCTTGGTAACATTTTGTGTTTTTGCAGTGCAGCTGCTCACATTTTCGCAAATTAGACAAGAGTGATGATTTTCTATGCAACTTATTATATAAAATGAGGTTCTAAAAATATTTACTGCTAAAATTGATGATAAAATCAATTTTAACCATATTTAAAACCTTTAAACCTACAAACATTGTTCAGCTGTTGCTCTTGAGGCTAAAGGCTGATGGAAATCGTGGCGTGGGCGCACACTTTTGTGCTTTTTCTCACAGTTTCATGCGTATTTTGGCTCATCTGAAAGACATGTGCTCGATCCGAGTCCCACTGCGCTCCACTCTCTCAATTTCTGTCCCCACCTTGGCTTCGCTTCCTCCAGAGACGGAGCGAGCCAAGCCTCCATGTGCAACCAACGTTCACAACCAGGGGATGTTTATGCGCTCTCCTTATCGCTGAGTGCACAAAATCAGACAACAGCAACACTTCTGCAGGTATTATTAGAAACTTAATTTAATATTCAGTGGGATAAATTGTGTAAAAAAAAGAGTTACAGCTGTTTTTATTCTGCAAGACGAGCCGACCCTCCAGTAAAAAAGATAAATGTAGTAACTAATTTTACCGTGCCTTATTTAGAAAATGTAACCACACTGGATGGTTTATGCAGAAGCCCTTTGAGAAAAGGTTACCGTGGGAGATTTAAAAAAAGAAAACGTCACTTAAAAGGCGTTGGGAGATAAAAATATCAGCTTAAAAAAGTCTGCCTCAAGATTTTGATGTTTTCCTTATGCAAATAAACCACCAAGAGAAACAGATTGTGATAAACTCTAGTTTCCGTACGTCTATCTGTTGCAGATGAACGAACAGAGAGACACAATATCTAAAATAAATTTAAAAGAAAGAGGTGGATTTTCACACTAACTACGAGACGGAGAGGCGATGTTTCTTACTTACAGTTTTCTGTCTGGAAGTCTGGGACAAACTGCTCGTCATTGTCGGGAACTTGAGCTAAACACACAAAGAGAAGAGAAAAAACGGAGCAGAGGGTTTTTCTCTCACGTTCAGACGGATCTCTGCAGAACCGAGTCGCTTTTATTCACTTCTTCTGGTTACATTTCAAACTCATGAAGAAAATCTCTGAAATATATTTTAATCCTCATGCCCACCTTAGGCATTTTTTAAAAATGTATCACTCATTAAAGCAATTTATGTAAAATCTGCTTGATTCTTTTTATAAAATGTTAGAATATAATTGAACTGCAATGTTTTTACTCTTAAATATACATTTTTCAACCTTAACTTGTTTTATGTTATTGATGCTGAAATGTATTAAAACTGTGATTATATCGTCATATATCTGTTTTTTCTAAATCTCAATTAATTGCAGTTTTATTGGCATAATATGATATGATTTTAAACAAAAAAATAATTACTTTTTTATATTTTTGCATTTTTAATGTTTAAATGATAGTTCTGTTGCATTTATTATAAAACCTGAATTGTTTTTAAAGAATCTGTTCTCATTTTGATGATTATTGACTCAAATCTAAATATATGTATATTTACAGCTCTGGAAAAACATAAGAGACACTTAAAATGATGAGATTCTCTGATTTTACTGTTTATAGGTATATTTGTGAGTAAAATGAAAATTGTTCTTTTATTCTTCAAGCTGCCGACATGTCTCTGAAATTCAAAGCAAAAATTTAGTATTTATTTGCAGAGAAATGGTCAGAATAAGGAAAAAGATGCATTGCTTTCAAACCTCAAATAATGCAAAGACAACAATTTAGAAACAACAATATTAATGTTTTAACTGAGGAAGAGTTCAGGAATAAATATTTGGTGGAACAACCAGGAGGTTTTCAATGGAGTGAGCTCTTCATTTTTCCATAGTTGTGTATAAAATGATTTTTGATTAAAATTAAGATATAAATGGACCCTAACTGACTTGCACTGACATGCTCGCTGCAGATTTTTCCGTTTTTTTCCGTCTGGCTCCCTCTCCGCCTCCCAGATCCACTTCCGGAGGACGCCCCGTCCATTGACTGCGCCGCATCCGCGGCTTTCCCACCGTTTGCCAGCAGCCAATCACCCATTGTTACCAGCATCTAATTGGCTTCCTCCCCACTGGTGGATCCACCTGTACCTACCGAGTCAGGTCTGTTCCAACCCAAACCCAGCGAACGCCTCACCTGCACCCGGCTAATGCTAAAATAATGAAGCCTGCTCCGCTCCAGCTCCAATTAGGCATGCACATATTTATCTCCAGAGTGTTTACACTCGCTGACAGCTTCCCCGCATCCCTCAAGTTTGACTCTCTGCAGCAAAAAAGACATATTAAATGTGTCATTAGCACTTCTATTTATACCCACAAAGAGGTGAATCCTCATTATCACACGACCAGTAGCGTGTCTTGACGTGTCTGGAGGTCTTCGAAATGAAAAAAAACGAGAGATTTTTCCACTTCTATCATTCTTGATGAGGTCAGGGGTCTGTTATTCCCTCTCATCAGAAGTGTGAACAGAGGAGAGTAAACAATTAACAGATAAAGAGGAGAAAATGCACATGCAATAAAATCTTAAAAACCAAGTAAAACTAAGCAAAGCTTTAAATGCCATGTAAAAAAAGGGGTTAAAAGTTGGTTTGTAGCATGAAAAAGCGTAGCAGCACGCGGTGGAGTGTGGGGGTTTGAAAGGAAGTAGAGGATGGGTGAGTCAGTCTGTGAATGGGCCAACAAACTCCCGGGGAGAACGGCAGAGCTGGAAATCATTCACAAAAACCAAAACAGCAAACAGGCTGCAAAACTAAACCCAGAAACTGTTTAAAGGGATTTTAAAACTGCCGAGGATTTACTAAAACTAAAGATGAGTGTGAAAGAGGAGGGAAAATTTGAAAAAACTATAAAAATGTATATATATATATTTTTTAAATAAAGAGCGCCTGGATGAGCTACAGAGAAAGTAGAGGGACAGGTGGAGGCGGCGGAGGGGGTCAGACGTTTATCCGTCATTTGACAAACCTTCAACTTCTCCGTCTTTGGAGTCGGAAATTTAACCCGTCTCTCATAATTCCTCGTCTTCTTCCAATTACCTGAACCGATAAATCTCAGAAATGGGAAGGTATTCCTT
Organism: Alfaro cultratus; assembly: GCA_903066825.1. Lineage (NCBI taxonomy): Eukaryota > Metazoa > Chordata > Actinopteri > Cyprinodontiformes > Poeciliidae > Alfaro > Alfaro cultratus. Next base: position 81,993 of record CAEFZX010009996.1, read on the forward strand.
TTCATCTTAATGGACAGGAAGTCATTCATTAAATCCACAGTCCTGAACCGTACATCATCACATCGACCCATGACAGGCAGAACTGTAATCCTGAACACGAACACCTTTTTTCTCCGGCCGCCGTTTCATTCCATCATTTTGGTTATTAAATATTAAAACACGTCTTTTACTCTTTTACTGCTAATTCTGCCTCAGAGTCGTTTAAATATCCCAGGATCCGTAACAAAGAATACTTCCCATTTTTTAAAAGATTCAGGTTGAAGAATAAATGGGCGTCTATAAATGATTGAGTCCATTTTGTCGAGAGAATTTACTTTTCTACGACTCAATCGGGTTTTAAAAAAGACTTAGAGGAAACGCAGGTTGCAACTGGAGCTAAATCTACGCAACTTAGAAAAATATTGGAGCAGAAATCACAAACTTTTAGATTTTTAACCAAAAATATAATAAATATATATATAATCATATTCAATTTTTATATTCGTGAATAAAACACTTTAATAATTAATTTGAACCTTATATATACTTTTAAACAAAATTTCAATAAAAATAACATTTATTAAACAATGCATTGCACAATTCGCCACAATCTCACAAATATTTGTGCTTTTTTATATTATTTTATGGTGAATGCAGAACTGCCGTTTAGAAATGTAGCATTTTTACACAAAATTTTTGTTTTTTACTAAATATACTTAGTTTAATTTTGGAATAAATCTGAAACTACAACAACTCTTATGTTGCAAAACATTTTCAATAATTCAGTTCCTAAAGATGGAAGTTTTTCTCAAACTACGACAAAAACTGACATAAATTATTATGCTGCATCTTAAAAGTTCAACATGCACAAATAGAAATAAATATTTTACCAAAAGTTCGGTGCTGCAGACACGATGGAAAGAGGACGCTCGCGCTTAAATCCTGAAGCATCCCGTCTCAGTTAGACCACCAGGAGCAAGTGTTGCCATTAGAAAAAAAATAAAAATATGCAAAAAGACGATAAAAAAAAAAACAAACTTATTGCCTCTCTGAGAGACGGGTTTGTTTGGGAAGTTTGAGAGGGAAAAAAATTATAGATCCATTTTTTTTCTTTTTCTATGCCACCAAGAAGTGAAATTCAAGAAGACAAGGGGATAGTAAAGTACAGCTGTAGAAGATAAAGAGACGAGTGCTGAGAGGAAGCAAGGGGGAGAGAAAAAGAGAGAGAGAGAGAAGTAGAGAGAGAGAGAGTTGGTGGGCTGCAGCGGAGCTGTGGCGGCGGCGGCTGGCGCGCAGCGTGTTGGCTGCTGCCAAAAGCAGGAGAGACAGTGAGCGTCTCCTTCTCCTGGTAATCTGTGATGACACTCTCTGGGTAGAGCCTCCTCGGTCTCCCTCCAGACCCCTCGCTCGCTCACAGTCTCTAATGTATGCATGACACACAAGGTGCCTCTTCCACACAGGCTTTTAATTGGACTGCGACGCAAGGCATGCAACTCCAGCCTGCTTCCTTTCTTTCTTTCTTTCTTTCTTTCTTTCTTTCTTTCTTTCTTTCTCTTCACTGTATCACCACCACAACCTCTCAACCTCTCCTGCTTCCCTCCTTGAGGGCTGAAGCACTCACCTTCTGCCAGCCATGCCTCCTGCAGCTGACGGAGGTCCTGGAAAAGCTCTGAGGGGAGAAGAAGCAGAAAAAGACAAAACAAAGTGTCAGAAACAACCGACTTCATTATGACTGGCTGCAGCTCAGAGTGTGCAGCTAATAACGAGTCAATTTGTGAGTCTGACCGCTGACAGAGGCTTGTGAGGACCATCACAGGCCGCTGTGCTGTAATTGAGATTCTGTAGTTAGCGGCGGCGCAGGTGGCTGCGAGCCAATTGAATTTTGCTAAATGTTTAGAAGCCGTGAAATTAACTTCTCCCTCCGTCCTGCACCCACCTTCAGTGTCCAGAGCCAGGTCGGACTTAATGAATTTTCTTTTTCTGTCGTCTGCTGGACTCTCATGGCAAGATGTCTTCTTCTGCAGCGTCTGGTGGAAAAAAGAGATTTTTATTTATTTTCTGAGTAAAAGCAACTGAACTGTTCATTCACTGAAGCCTCACTGCTACTTAATCTTTTGATTATTGATTTAAAACACTTATTACTAGAAATTCTCAACTCTCAAGTAATTTTCTGGACAACTTTTCCACCTAAAATTGTCTCACCAATAATGTGTTTGTTAAATATTGCTTATTTACAAAATGTAATTTAAATGAAAGTGCAACAAATAACATCACATCAAGCAGACTGAAACAAAGCTGCAGCGACCAATGCAGTCTCTCTGTCACTGTGAATTCATCTTAAAAGTCGCAAAAGCTTTTAGCTTGTTTTGGAAAATACAAATTTGTAAGAGAATATCCAAATATTTATAAATAAATTCAACAAAATTCCAGGTTTAGATTAACAGATTTCAGAAGTCGAACAAGGAAAGTGGCAAATAATTGTTTTTTTTGATACAGCTGAAATTAAAACAAAAATACACATTTAATTACTTGCACAACCGTAATTAGATGCATAATTTGTCATTTCTTAAGAGTGAAAAGTTTGAAAAGAAACAAAAATCATAAATCTAATTGAAAGCTGCTCAAATCAAGATAAAACTGCATTTCCTAACTGAGTAGTTTGTGCCAGTGGGAACAGAAGAACTAGTTTTCTAAGAACGTTTTAAAGTTGCCTTCTGGTTACTTACTGCAGAGTTACAGTGAGGCACTTGCTGGTCGGGATTTCCATCCATTCTCCACGATCTCAGGTCTGCAAAGTGTCGCTTGAAATAAAAGAGACAGAAAGACAGAAGTTAATTATAATCCTGCTTCAGCCTCTTTCTAAAACGCAGTTTCTCTAAAGAATAATCGAATATTCGGTGTTAATAGAAAGTAAAGGTATCAATCCGAGAGCAGGGGAAAGGAGCGCACGGAGCTAGAGGACGCACCGAAAAGCAGGCGGAGACGCAGGGGAGATCTGCTCACCTTCCCCCTTCGCGTCGTGTTCATCCGCGCACAGAAAGCCACGCAGCGGCCGGCAGGATCGGCACCAGCCCCGGCTACTGTCTGCGCCTCTCCCCGCGCACTGGGCTTCTTCCTGGCGGCTTGGCATCGCCTCCCGCGGCCTCCCATGGAAACGAGCCGCGCTCCTCCGCCTCCTATTGGATGTCAAAGCCTTTCAGTGGATCAGATAGCTGCTGGCAGGCAAACGGCGCGTACGCGGCTCCGGTATCAGCACTAACTAACTAACTAACTAACTAACTAACTAACTAACTAACTAACTAACTAACTAACTAACTAACTAACTAACTAAGTATGGCCTTTTTCAGATACTCTGGAATAACTTCGCTCCAGACTTGGATAATATTTCTCTCCTCTCAGTTTTCATCCCTCCTGGGCTCCATTCACATACAGTGTGTTCACACAAACACGCCACTCACTTCTCCACCCGGTCCAGTTCGTGGCCATGGTAACGGTGTTTTGAAGAGCCTCCAGAGGGACTCGCTTTAGCGCCAGCGCTTCCCTCTCCTGTAAAGGGATACATTGTTGAGAGACTCAGGAGGCGCTGACCTGGAAGTGATGCACAGGTCACCGGGTAGAACCGCTCCAGGAACTCAGTGGGACGATTTTATTTTCATTTATTTTATGGGCAAATTCAGCAACAATGTTCTGCAGGAGGAAAAGTACGGGTTTTAACATTTAATCTGCGTTTTTAGCAAGTCTAACCCACGACGGCGTGGATTACAGAACCTCAGAAAGTCAGACATTTTCTAGAAAAAAAATAAAAAAATCCAAGTTCTGTGAAAAGTAGAAAGTTTCCAAGAAAAGTGGCTGAATTTGCTAATATGTTATTGCTGATATCTTCCCTGTTAAATTTCTGAGGAAATACTAATTTAAAAAGTCTGAGATTAATCTCAGATATTTTTCAGAAAAAAACTGTGAAATTCTGAGATTGAGCTCAGAAATTTCCTCAAAAAAGTCACAAGGTTCTGAGTTTGAAAAGTCGAAAATTTCTCAAAAAATCTGAAGTTTTTTCTCAAAAATTATTTTCCAATATTATGTTAAATTTATAAGAAAAATCTAAAAAATTCGCAGGTTCATTGCAGAAATTTTCCAGATAAAAGTTAAATTTCTGACTTTGAAAAGTTGAAAATTTCAAAGAAAACGCTTTCGAGTTTTTTTCTCGGAAATTATTATTGCTGAAATTGCTCTGTTAAACACATTTCTGAAAGAATAAAAAACAAACATTTTGAGATTAATCTGAGAATTTCAGAGATTTTTTCTAAGAAATGAACTTTTTTTCCTACACTGGCCCCAGTACGTCATTGTACCAGTCTAATGGAAAACAAATGTTTGTGGGTTACTTTAATAGTTGGTGGTGATACTTGCAAAAATGGCGCCTGGAGCCAAGTTTGCATTTTGATCGTCGCCTTCGATGAGACAATCAAAATACAAAAAAATCTCATTTAGCATATTCTGTGCAGTGGCTTTTCTATCTTCCTGTTGATGGCATCTGTGCTGAATATTTTTAACATCTTGGTACATAAACACCAACATATTTTATGTTAATATATTTTATTTATGTATATTCTCCTGTAAAAATGCTACAGTTAAGTCAACGTTCTGAAAACAAAATAAAAGGAAAAATTTACTGTAGCTTTTTTATAAGTGCACTTATTTTTCTGTTGGTAAATATGTTTAATTTTTGTTATATTTGTGCTTATTTGGGCCGACTTAAGAAATGTGTTACTTGGTTTCCAGAGTGAACTAAAAGAAATGATTAATATTTAATATATTACCTCCCAACATTCAAAGAGCACACATTGAAATTAATCTAATAGAAACATTTTTTTTTTTGCATAATTTGTCCTTTTCAGTTTATTTTGCCTGTGAACTTCCAGTTGAACTAACGGAATAGTTTGAGGTGAAATCCCTGAAAGTTAAGTTTACCATTGAGGGAAACTCTGGACTGAAAGACGGACGTGTCGGCCGTCAGCAGCGGTCACGCCGCTGCCATCTTGGATCCATTACCAGGCAGGTGAAGCTGATGTGAAGTGAAGCGCGGTGCCACTCCTGCTGAACTCCACCGACGACGGAGAAACGCGGGTCAAGTGCTGCTGCCCACCCGGCTGGCTCCCAGAAGTGGCTCAAATCTCTGAGAAAACGCTGGCGGGAGGATGCAGATTACAGCAAAATTACCAGAAAAACAGCAATAAAGACTGTGACACCTGGGAATAACTGATGGTTTTTACAATCAAGACGCAGCGATGAAAATCCAAGCTGCGTTTTCTCACCTGAAGGGAAATCCTGCAGCCAAGATACCAACTTTCAAAGCTCAGCAGCTGTTAAATTAGTTTTTTAGTCTTTAATGTAATTTTGGTCACCAGTTTTCAGTATTTTTGATGTTTTCCTCTTTAATATAATGCCAAATAATCAAAAATAATAAATGGTTAATATTAATTAAAAAAAACACTACGCTGAGCTGCTGCTTTTCTATCTTCCTGTTCATGCTAGCTGTGCTGCATTTTGACATATTTGTACATCAACAGGAACAAATTTAATGATATATTTTAGTTATATATGGCCTCCTATAAAAGTTAAAGGTGCAGTTTGTAACTTTTATTTGAAAAAAAAAGATGACAGTAAAATGTGAGATAATTTGAAAACATCGATCTCCTCTGCCTCTTTTCTGAGCCATTATTGCCGTCAGAAGAAATACGCCACTCCCGATCAAAGACAACCAATCAGAGCCAGGAGATGGGTCTCAGCGCTGTCAATCATTCTCATGTACTCACTGCTAAATGTACTGACAGAAAAACAACTTATGGTTATAGGAAAACCGTTTATGACCTAATGCTAACTAGCCTGAACAATCATAACAGGCTGTGCTAGCTACAGAGTAGCAGAGATCAGAGATTTAGAATATTTTAGGTATTTGCTACAATATTCCATAAAATGTGCAAAAACGCAACTTTTCCATGAATAATTTGGAAGATTCAATGAACTCTGAACCGGTTCCACTGCATTCCTCCTGAGTGCCTAAAGATGTTTGTCTCAACATCTTCAAAGATTTTTACAAAATAAAAAATTTAACTATCAATCAATTGTCACATATTGTTTTGCAGAACATAAAAGAGTAGAAATTGTACTTTTACTGAAATATACAAGACAAACAGAAGACTGTATCAAACAGCTAAAGCCTTTAATTGTTTCTATCGCTTTTCTCGGTCGGTGCTAGCAGACGTAAGTTGTTTGTGGGCAACAACAACAGAGCGAGAGAGCCAGAGTGAAGCAGGAAGCGGAAAAATAAATCATACTGTGTACAAAAATACAACCTCACTGTACAAATGCTGCACTTTACAAAGCACAAGAAAGTAGTGAGACTCTGATCTTAGTCTCCACGTCACGGATGGCACTTTTAGAGGAGCAGCCAGTCCGACGGTCATTCTCAGAAAAACATGCATTTTTTAAAAAACAGGCTCTAACAGTAAATCAGCAAAACATCCAGAACAGTTTATGCTTTTGGTGCAAGTGAAGGCAATACGCAGAAATGAATAACTACCAGTGCCAACAGGAGTGCTTTTATGGGTTAAGTGGCTCAAACACGGCAAAAAACACAAAATCATGGCAAGTATTTTTGGTTTAGTTTCCAGTGCAAATATTTATTAAACTTAAAATAAGACAAAACTAACTTATAAGTAACTTTTCAGCAAGATATAGCATCTTATTTAGAGTAAATAATTCCTTTAACATTGATGAAAAAGTTTTGTTACCGTTTACTTCACAATCAACGGGCACTGCGTCGTTACCTAGCAACCCAGTTTTAGATACACTGGTTGATTATTTCGCTTATAACTTTATGAAAATGTCTTATTATAAGTGAAATAATCCACCAGTGGAAATAGTACATTTATAAAATAAATATTAAGGAAATACTGACTTAAAAGAAGATCATAATTCCAGCTCAAGAGTTGCTTATGAGTTAGTTTTATTTTATTTAAACTGTACTAAGTATTTGCAATAGAAACTAGACCAATAATACTTCGTAAGATTTTGTGGTTTTGGCAGAATATAATAGCAAATCACAAAGACATAGTTACAGTTTTTAACTGTAACGTGACAAATTGTGAGTGAAAGTTATAAGTTTACATGTCGTGATTAGTTTAGCAAGCAAATGTGTTACGAAAGTCCAGGCAAATTTTACTACACTGCAAAACACAAAATATTACCAAGTAGTTTTGGTCTATTTTCTAGTGAAAATATCTTAATACACTTGAAATAAGACAAAATTAACATGGGAAAAATGTCTTGTTATGAGTGAAATCAACTGCCAGTGGAACAAGTATTTTTTCATCAATATTAAGGAATAATCTACTTAAAACAAGCACCTATATCTTGCTTAAAAGTGATTTGTAAGTAAATTTGGTCTCATTTTAAGTGTAATAACATATTTGCACCAAAATCTAGACCAAAGATACTTGGTAATATTTTGTGTTTTTGCAGGAAAGACAATAAAAAAGCCTCTGGAGAACTGTAAATGTTGGCTGTACGAACGTATTGCACTATAATCACAGTAAGTAATCTTATTTTGAGACCTTGGTGTTTAATTCATGCTTCCAAGAGAACCAAACATGTTGTGATTTTACACACTTGGCTGCTGTGTTTGCTCTATAATTTATGGCACTTTTCTACCAAAATTAATTCATCTCAATGAAAAAACTAAAGATGAGTGCTTCAAAGCGTAGATTTAAAAATGTCCACAATACTTTCAAACCTGTAGCTTTTTTCATGCAACAGCAAATGTACACAGAATTGGTGAAACTTCCTAGAAATCTCCCAGTATACAACAAAAAGGTGCATGCATGTTTAATGAATGACCAATAAGTGCTTCCCACTTAAAGACCAGCATAAAAACTGGACAACTCATAAGGAAAATATTGAAATTAATCTGAAGCATTCATGAGTGAAATACAGATTTTACACCTTACAATCATCTGAAACAGCAGCAACCTTTTTTACTTTCCATCGTGCATCAGGTGAATGCAGAAATACATAAAAATAAGCATAAATAATAAAAAAATATTAAATTAATAAATGCATAATTTATCCATTTGGTTGTTCAAATTGGCACAGAGGACAACAGCAAAAAAATAAAATAAATTTTTACAGAAAATAGAACAGAGGTGGACTTCCAGAAATAACTGGGGTATTTTTGGAGCTCACTGAAGATCAAACTGTTCCGATCACAGCTTATTTTGGATTCAATCTCAGAGACATCTTCATGCCGCAGGCAACACAAACCGAAACTACAGCGCGCTACCAGCCGCTGGGCTACCAAACAGGCGTCAGAGTCCCTTCCTCAACTGGACCACTGGGTCTTGATGAAACTTCCCCACAGCTGCTTCTGCAGGAGCTTGAAACGACTCGGATCCGACGACGGTTTAGTCTTTGCTTTCAGAGCGCGTTCGTCTGAGGATTGAAGAGAGGAAGCTGCGGCCTTGTGGCGCTCCCATCAGCATGTGAGCCTGGTTCTTATGGACGATCTGAATCTGGAAGAAGAGGAAAACAGAGAGGAAGCTCGTTTGGAGGAGCCTCTAAAACACACAGAAGTTCATTTTAAAGCGCAGCAGGTCCGGATGATTTTTTTCAGATTTCAGACGTCAAAAAACTGCGTGCGGTCTGGCTTAAACTGGAGTGAATCAGGGTTGAGATTTAAATAAAATAGTTTTTACAGGGCTTGAGCGAAGTTTCCTCCACATCACCTTCTTCAAGTTAAACAAAACTGGTGTCAACGTTTGTGCAGCAAAATTCTTTGCTGGTGCTGCAATCGTTTAAAAAATATTACTAAATATTCCAGCAGGTCAAAGGTCAACCAGCCAGTCCAAGTTTACAAAATCAAACAAAATATGGTGTCAATTAAATGTGCAGCAAAATCTTTTGTTTGTGCTGCAATCATTTCAAAGATATTAAGAAATGATTCAAAGGTCCAGAAGACAGTCTATGTTTACAAAATGAAATATAGTGTCAATCAACTGTGCTTCAAATGACACTTTGTGCCACTATCATTTTTAAGATTGAAAAAAAAAGATCAGCCTCCCCCCCGCTTCACATTGACAAAATATAAATAAATTTTATGACATTTGTGCAGCTAAAATTTTAGTATAACAGTTGTTTAACACCAAATTTGTTTTGTTTTCTAACTTGGGGGGAACTGGTTGACCTTTGATGACCTCTGAAGGCACCTTTAAAATGATAGCAGCACAAACAATAATTTCTACTGCACAAATGTTTGACACCAGTTTTGTTTAATTTGGATTATTAAACAAAACTGGGGGTTATAAGTCGTAAGTATCATTTTGTTGGCAGTGTAAGCAGAGATTTGTTGCAGCAGAAAAACACAAACCTCCTGATACACCTGGTGGTAAAATCCTCAAAAATAGTTCAGAAGACAAACTTCCACTCTTATGCACAGAAAGATAAGATGCAGCCAAAAATGCCACATTCCTATTTTGTCCCAGTTTTTTCCACAGTCTGATTAAGAAGTTTAGCAAAATTTTTACTGGCAACAAAAGTCTCAAATATTTTAATAGCAATATTCACACCAGTTTGCAGAAGATCTTACAATGTTTGCGAAGCAGACAAATAATACTTTAAAGTGAATTTCTACTTTTCTTTTAAATGTATCATTTATCTTGATATATAACAACCTATGATTCATTTCATACACTGTCATCTACATGCAGATTTGAATTCAGTAATGCATCACCAACAGAAGCAATCTCCCATATGGGTTCTTGTCAAATGGTTTATAAATGCACATCTATGAGCTTTAATACGACACAGTTTGAGAATCGCTCGGATGCAAGACTCTGACATCAAATGGTAACATATGTGCATCATAATTTATAATAAAATTTTGGCTTCACAGACCAACAAAGTCTGAGTTAGCAATGATGCTACATGATCTTATGAAATTTTTGATGGAGCAACTCGCATCAACCATCAAGGGTTATTGGCTTCGGTGCATCATTAGAGTCTCAATGCGGAGCTTCATTCTGCATTTAAAGGAGAGCATCACCTTCAAAGGGAAGCTGCCATTTATTAGAGTTGAACTCTGACTTTGTGGCCGTTACGGGCTTTTATAGACTCACTTTCATCGTTAAACAAGAACTTAGCGCTTCTCATTTTCCTTACAATGCACCTTTTGACACAAGACACTGGCCACAAAAGGAAGGGAGGATCAGAAGGAAAACCTCAAATGAAGTCATATTGAACTAAAGATGCAACATTAAAGTTTTAAAAATATCACAGCATTGATAGATAATAACAAATGATTGGAATCAATACTCCCCTCAGAAACAAACACCGGAAATAAAGCAGATATTAACATTTATGACGGTTATTTCAGAGCTAGTTATACAGTGATACATGTTGTATGTGGCGTCAAAATGCAAATGAACCGACGGTGTAAATATATCATGCATGCAGAGGAACTGAGGTGTGTTTGCATACATGCTGTTGTTGTTAATAATTAGTGAGATTCCATCTAAACTGAGATGCTTTTAAAAGTATTTCACAGGTTGAAGGGTTGAAGTCACCTCCGACAGGATGGAAAAGCTGCTGTTTATTTGGGATACGCCACTAATTAAGGTGGAGCAAAGCGAAATCTTTGTGCTTGAGAAATAGTGAATACATGTCATGACTTACAGTGCAGGGAGTCTGCATCCACGGTTCACCATCAATCTGCATCGGTAGGGACTTAGTGGTTCTGCAGGTTACAAACACAACAGATAGGCTTTTAAATTAACAAATAATCAAAGATTTATGTAGTACCTCTAACAGAAGTGGGTAGAGTATCCAAAATGTACTCCAGAGTATCACTACTTCAACATATTTTCATTCAAATAAAAGTAAAAATTTCCATCCAGGAAATTACTCAAGTAACAGTAAAAAAAAGTATAAGTCTACTTTTTACACCACAAAGTAAAATATAATATAAAATGTAATTATATTATAACCTTCTCAGTGTTTCTTTCATAGATTTAAGTCAGGAAGAGGATTAGGGACACTGAAAAAAATCTGAGTTTCATTTTAGAATTCTGAGTTCAAAGTAAAAAAAAAGTTTAATCTCAAATTTCTGAATTTTTCTCAGAATTCTGGCTTTAAATTTTTAGAATTTTGAGTTTTTCTCAGAATCACACTTTTTAAGTAAAAAAAATATCCGAGTTTAATCTCAAAATACTGACTTAAAAATTTTGAATTAGAAAATATTTCTGACTTTTTCTCAGAATTCGGAGAATTTTCCCAAAATTCTTAGAATTCCGTGAAAACATGATTCTGAAACTATTGTTGAAAAAAAAAGGTGTTCTCAAATTATTAGCCTGAACCAAAATTCAAAAGCAATTTCTGATTTTCATTGTTCAATTTTAAGTAGTTTTATTATTGCTTTATTTCAGTGACCATTGTGGGTTTTTGTCATCAACATGAGGCGTGGCAACAATTTTGTCCATGTGTCAACAAATATATTCCATTTAAAAGTAAACCAGAAAGTCAGCAACTGCTTTACTTTCTCTTCTGTAACTGAGAATATAAACACATCGCTCACAGGACTGTGAATGTTATTCTCTAATTTTACGCCTCCAGTTCCTGTCAAAGTGGTTCTTTCTTGCTCAGAGTTGGTGCTGACAAAAACAAAACATTTTTCTACAGGCCAGAGTTTCCATTGGTGATGGAAAACCTGGAATTGGATCTTTAATAAAAAATAAAAGTTGTATATTTTAGGCTTTTTACAACGTTACAAATAAGTGGAGCGTGTGAAATACTGACCTGATGGTTACAGAGGAGCACTGGGCCAGCCGTCTACCGGCGCTCTTCAGGCCCGTGTAGATCTGACCCATTTCCATGGCTCCTTCAAGCCCCACCACCTCCAGAAGCTGGTCAGACAGGTCTGACACACAAAAAGGAAGAGCTCAAAAAGGTCATAGGAATATCCTGCAAACTGTTTTCTACAAATAAATACAGAGCAGAGAATGAAGGAATGAAGATGTGAGAGAGGAAAGAGGAAGCAGGTGAAAGCTAATAAAAGAGACGTCGTGTTTTTGCTTCCGAAACGCACAACATTCACAGTTTCCCGTGGAAAAAAAGAAAAAAGGAAAAGAGGCAACAAGCTACAAACTAAACAGCAATTAATTAGATTCCACCGGCAATGCAGAGCAATCTTGTGATAATATAATTATTAATTTCTGTGCTGTTTTTCAGTTATGAGCATTGATTTTGACCCTGCTGGAAGCTCAGCGTCACGCAGGGCCCATCTGTTCCAGGGGCCCGCTCCGTCGACTCGTCCCTCCACAGATTAGGAAGCCGCTGCAGCGCTGCTGGGAGGATCCAGATACTAATTGAAACAAAGAGCCGTTTGCAGGCGCGCGGTGCGTGAGAGCGCGTTAGCTCGCTGTCACGCCGCGGAGCTCGGCGGCTGTCGTGTTCGCGCGAGTCGGGTTGGTTTCCTGGAGGAGTGTCGCAGCCGATGTTGCTGCTCAGGGTGAGATGTTGATGCCGCTGCCGCGCTCTGGTGTCCAGCTGTCACCATGGTGACGGACAGGCGTCTGCCCCGATCTGAGAGCGCAGCGGTGAGTGTGGAGCTTTCTAGGGTCAGAGTGGAAGAGTTTGTGTACACACAGTCCACGGCAGGTTGACCTCCTGGCTCTGGGCTTTAAGGCCGATCCTCCCACTGAGACTCAAACTCAATTCACCATACGTTCACAAAACACCAAATTTGACCCAAATCTGCTTTTCTTTTCTTTTCCCCCAAACATGGCATATAATCTGCTTTTTTGTGGAAGTCTGAACGGCCCAGTTCCGATCTTTTCCCAAAAACTCCCCAAGTCTCACACTGATAGATGTCAAAGATCGCAAAGACTTTTCTTTTCATCTGCTCTTAAATTTCTGTTAGATCAGTGCATGAGTTGTTGTGTTTTTAAATGTTTCAGCTTCTTTTACTTCATGTTGTCAGACAGGTTTGTGCCTCCCCACTCAGCTTCTTCAGACTAGCCAGCAAACACCGGGAAGAACTGTGCATCTGCTGAGCTCAATATAGGAGCTACTTCCCAGTGAAACGCTGATGAAAACATTGTTAAAGGGTTAATAGAGGAGCCATGTTGTGATAACTTCCTGAATGTGGTCCTTCAGAAAGAGGAGTTTTTAATAGACACAGACCTAGCTTCAAGGCGTTAAATTACAAAGTAAAATTTATTTTAAGTCATATTTGAGATATAAAGCACTTTATAACATCTGAAGGATAACATAGTTACTTGATTGTGCTATAAAATGGCATTACGTGCCTGGAAAATAGAGAGTACTGCTCCTTTAAGATGTTTCTTGACTGAACAGTCAGGCAGCAACAAGGCCAAATTAAATGGATCCAAAACAATGTGGGTTATGACATGATTTAGTAAAAATGCCAATTACTTTTTCACATAGAACCTGGTTGGACTCACTGCAAAAACACAAAAGCTTACCAAGTATCTTTGGTCTAGTTTCTAGTGCAAATATCTTTTTACACTTAAAATAAGACAAAAATAACTTAAAAGTAAATTTTTAGGAAGATATTGATGAAAACGTACTTGTTTCATTGGCAGAAAAATTAGCTTATAACATTGGAAAAATGCTTTTCTATAAGAGAAATAATCTGCCAGTGGAACTAGAACTGGGTTGCTAGGCGATGGACTGGGCTTGTCTGGCGTTGCTAGGTAACGATTATGAAATCAGGGAAATAATCTGCCAGTGGAACAAGCACTTTTTAATCAATATTAAGGAATTATTTGCTTGAAACAAGCATCTATATATTGTTTAGAAGTTATTTGTAGTGTTAGTTTTGTCTTATTTCAAGTAAACTAAGATATTTGTACCAGAAGATTTTGTGTTTTTCCCCTTTAACAAATAGAAAGTGCTTTTTTTTTCTTTTCTTTTTTTTATATTTGCTGAATACGAATGTAATCAGATCTTACATTATATGCCTCATTCAACTCCTGAATGTCTGCATGGGCAGAAATAAAACAGCTTTAGTGTGAGTAGAGACGGCGTTCTTGTCGGTGGCGGCTCTGACACATGTGGAGCGACGGGCTGGGGGCAGCGGTGGAGCGGCGCTGGACCAGATCAGCTGAACGTAAAACTAAAGAGGAGTGGCGGGATGAGGAGGGAGGGGGCGATCCTCCGACGAAAGCTTCATGAGGGTTGTCAGGGGGGATCAGTCCTCGACGTCAACCCCCTTCCACCCACACATGAACCCTCCCTCCCTTTGCGCGAAACCTCAGTCCCATTCTAAATAATTCACTCTGCAGCCATTCCCTTCCACCTGAGGGGCTTGTCTCCTGGCGTCACCAGCGGGACGATTTAACAGCTCCCGAAAGGTCACGTTTTATTTATTTATTTTTAGCCACCCACCAGTCGCCAATCCACACTCACACACACACACATGGTTTCACCAGATAAAATCCCTCCCAACAGTTTGATCTGTGGATGGCGGGGCCCCAGTGGGCCGAGCCGCTCCTTTGTTTACCTATAAATACGGCGTTCTCTTGATCTGACAAGTTAGGCCGCTCTCCTTGAGGGCACCTTCCACAAGGGCATCCATTCTCACATATGAAGCACAAGTGGATAAACACACACATCAATAGACTCAGACAGAGCGAAACAAACGCAGCTTTGAACGCAGAGCAAATACACACACTCCTCGCTCACGCTAAGAGCCTTCCCAGGTTCGGACTCCTCCAACGCTACAACGATTGATTTTTATTCAAGATTTAATGGAGTGTTCATAGTTGCAGGTTTGGCCTTGAACTGATCAAACTTACAGAAAAAAAAGATATTAAATAAAGAAGAAGCAACCTAACACTTTGTTACTAATACCTGGAAGCTAATGCTAACGCGCAAACTCCAGGTCAAATTATATATGCGCTTTAAAGTCTACAAACCTCAAGCATGAATTTAATTTATACATTAATAACTTACATGTTTGATGAATGTTTGATGTATAAATAATTGTACATGTAAGGATGAGAATGTGAGATTTAAGTGTCATTAAATGTGGAAATAATTAAAGTTTATCTGGAGATTTAAATGTTTGTGGATTGATGAGTATGAGAAGGGCAGGAAATCATAAGATCGTGTTTCTTCTACCTGCTCCTTCTCGAACATAATGTAAAATTATGTGTCAACTGGGCATTTTTTCATGTTTTTAATTCTTATCTGTTCAAATTTAACTGAAAGTTTACAAAACAGCCAAGTTAATTTGTGCTTCCCCTAATCTGGGGAAGCTAAGTGTGCTAAATGTTTCCAAAGTTAGCGTAAGTGCTAGATGAAAAATTAGCTCCACTATTCGCCAATTATTGGTACAGCACCTTGAAAAACTGCTCAAACCCCTAAATGTTTGTCACATTTTTTCTTTAGTGTATTTATTTGGGATTTAGAGGTTAAACTCTATTCAATTAAAAGAATATATAATTTTCAGTCTTCGAACTGTTTGCAGGTGAGATTAGAATAAGACAGAAGCTTTAAATTGTTAAATGTACTTGAAAAAATAGATTATCTAGGTGTGCAAAACTGTGTAGAAACCTAGCCCAAAAACCAGCAGCGATATTTGTAGCTAACGTTGATTTTTAAGTGTTGATCCTGAAAGGCGTAATCCAAACACAAGCCACACTTTTCAGATTTTTACTTGTAAAGGACTTGGAGCCATTTCATTTTTCTAACTTGTGTTGATCTATCATTTAAAATCTCATTAAAATACATTGTTTGGCACAAAAAGTGGAAAAAATACAAGGTTATAAATAGTTCTCTACATGTTTCCTGTTTCATCTGAGTTTCTGCTGTGATTTAGAGCATTTTATATTTTTCTGTAAGCTGTTTGTTGCTATTTGATAGTGCAGCTGCTGAAATGCACATGTTTTAGCAAGCTCTGAAGGCACAATACCACCAGAGGAATCAAAGATAATAATCCAAAAACTCAACACAAAAACAAAAACATGAGAATAAAGGTTAGTAGTCGTCTTCACAGAGATCAGTTTCTCTACCAATCATGTTCGGACCAGTGAAGTCTCACTGGGATCACCTGCAGCCATGTTTGCAGAGCCTCGCCGACTCGTCAGCGCTGATTTTAACATCCACAACCAGACACACCCAGCACAGCGGGAAGCCTTCACAACATGCTGCACATCACTTTCACACCAGCCGTCAGAGACGAACACAAAACAAACAACCAAATATAAAATGTATTAAACTGGTAAATTAAAAAGAAAAACCTCCATAAATGATGAGTGATGGAAAATGAATCAAATGTATAAACTCTGGGATTATATGCAGGATTTCTTCCACTGATAAAGCATTAAAATAAACAGTTCATCCCTCTTTTCTTAGTGTTAAGCACATTTTATTCTCCTACTGTCTAATTAACTAAAAATTAAAATTTTATTATCAGTATGTTCAGTAACTGCCCACCAAATATGATTTACACAGTAAAAAGATAAGAAATAAAATCATTTTTGTTACCTATTCCAAAAATCAGGACATAATTTAAGTCAAAATCCTGCTTAGAAATCACTCAAACTTCATTTTTTTGCTTTTGAAACTAGAGTTGTCAATCATCATTATCACCTTGCATTGGACAGCAGTGGGAAAATGTCCACACATAATCCAAAGGTGGCAAAGTTAAAATACTAAGTTAGGCACCCAGAATACTGATGAGGACAGACATAGGCCAGAAGTGGGCTCTTAGAAGGAAATATGTTGAAGTTTTATGTTTATAATGAGCGTTAAAGTCTCCATGCACAAATGTTTGACTTCACTTTTGAATTTATATTAACTGAATTCAAACCTTGCTTGAAATGTGGCATTTTCCATGAGATCACAGCTCTAGAAACCGGACCACAAATACTTGGTAAAATTTTGTGTTTTTGCAAAACAAGACCTAAATTCCTACTTATCTCTTTCCCAATAACTCCCTTTGGTGATAGCAGCCATTTCTCCATCTACCGCAGAGTGGCTGATTCATTCTGTTTTGTTCATTCATATGTTATCGTTGATGGGTTTCCTTTTGACGTAAATGGATTCAAGGGTTTGCCCAACACCTTACTCAGTCCGCTCCCATTAGCTGCGCCTGTCCACTGCCGCCTACACAGGCCATTAATACCCAAGTGACAGTTCCACACAGTGACATGATTGTACCTTTTCTTTGCAAACAAAACCTGCTGTCTGTGATTCAACTTGTCATGGGTGAAATATTAATGTACAATGGAAAAGTTTAGCTAAAAGTTTAGTCTTTGATCTATTTGAAAGGAGCAAGGACACAAACTGACCGAGTCTGAAGGAGGATTCTGGGAAAAGACGAACATTTTAGCTCCTCTACCACAAAAAGAAGTGGCAGAGACCTTTATTTTTCCAGATTTGCGTGTGATTTTGTGCCACAGTGAGCTTTTTATTTGCAGAATTTAACTTAGAAACCTCTGAGACAAATAAATGTATGACGTTGAAAAGCTACCTTGAACAGCAAACATGAGCTCTTTGGGGTCGACCACTGGTGTCCGTTTTTCTTGACTCTTCTTTCCCGCCTTGCGCTGACCTCGCCTCTTCTTGCTCTCGCCCCAAAGATTGGAGCCGCCATGCATGCTGGGAATGTTGAGGATAGCAATGCCTTCTAAGGAGATACTGCTGAGGTCCAGGGTGACGCCATCACACTGTTACAGACGAGAAGGAAAACAGAAGGGAAGATGAAATTAGCATGTTATGTATAACTGCTAACTTCTTATTAATGGAGCAATAAGGAAAATGTTTCTTACTGGTGTATATATTTTTTTCCAGTAGTGATACAGCAAAGTTTGATCTAATATGACATATTGTAAAGTGTCATTAGATGCAGTATAGTTGGGAGAAACAGAGAATCACAAAGTTCGTCCAGTGCTTAGGAATGCTAATGCTAATGTCAACATGCTAACACCCAGGATAGTGAGATTACTAATGCTAACTTTAGCAAGATAATGAGTAACTATAGGCGCTTTTCCGCTGGCAAGTCACGCTCTAACGGGTTAATATGCAGTTCGGTTCTGTAGAAATCAACGGCTGGCCCAAACACAATGCTAAAGGTTCAAGTCAGCTGATTATTTCACTATAATTACACTCCAGCACTTTATTTTTTAAAAGGTGTAAACCAATAGCCATGCATTTACTTCATTATTATTTTTTAATCCAAATGAAAAAAATAAAATTCACATCACAAGTTAATATTATGTAGTTCTGGTGTTTCACACAGTCGATGCAAACAGCAGATCCGTCAGAAAAATGACCACAGCGGCACGGTTTCTCTCTGACATGTCTGCATGTCAGAGCAGTTAGCTGCTAACAGCATTGCTAAGTCACAGTCATTCTGCTGCAAAAGTTACCGCATGTGATCCTTAGCTGCTCCTGATTATTCTCATAATAAAACGAAATGTTGATTTTTGTAGTTTTCAGTGATGTAAATTACGAGCCAATCAATGAACGCAATAAGCTGTCGATCAATTCGTTTCAGTGGCTGCCAAGTACGACTCTGTATAACTCATGTTATGTTGTAAAGTGTCATTAGACACTGATGTCCACAGTTTATTATTATGCCGCTTCAAAACTTTAGCAATGCTGACAAACCTCACTAGCATTCACTAAGCTAACAACTGCGTTAACTAATTAACTTGCTAATGTAAATATTACCATACTGTTGTTAGCATCCACAGTTAATAAGCTTTTCTGGTTATACTGACCAACTCATAGAGTATCACACTAATGTGCAAAGTACTTCCAGTGGTCAGTATGGCTAGAAAAGTGTTATATAAATTCAATTGACCAGGTCTTTCTGTCTTGGGACTACAGATGGAAATTAGCAATTATGCTATAATCTGGCTCATTTACAGTCTGTACAGAAGTATTGACTGTTCATTAATGTGCACTGTCCCCTAATAAAAAAATAAAATAAAAATTTAAAGCCACATTATAAGCTAGGTTAAGGTAAGAAAAGACCATTGTAAGTGTCCTCTGTTAAGTCTAAAAAGCAGAATCCTGCAGAGTGGATTTTAATACATCTGAGAGTCTCTCATCTACTTACTCAATAGTATTGCAGTTATAGAGCGCTAATTGATGAAGACCTCTACACTGTGTGGATAGCTCTGTGAAGATGGAAGATGAATTGTATAGACACCAGCTTCATTATCACTCAATATCGCACACAGCAGGGTCACGTTGGGCTAATTACCTGAGTGTTGAACTGGGGATCTATGAAAAGCAGGCGGGGAGTTGCAGAGATAGCCCTCACACGTCAACACATTTTCTGAAGCTGAAACTAGCATATTACCAGAATATTCTTTAGCTGTGCAATCATTCTTACCTTAAGGCCAGTTTAATATTCCCATTAATGCAGAGAGAAGATTAGTTTTTCAATTCAGAGTTCATAAAAAAGGAAGATAAAAGCAGGCACTTTTATGATGTTTTTCTTTGCTTTTGTTCCTTTTCTAGCATGGCTCTGTGCAAACAGAATAGTTTGATTTACCTCCACCTCCAAGAAGTCATGGAGCTTCTTACACGTGGCCGAAAACGTCTCCGAAGTGCCGAACTCAAAGTACCACAGCTTATTCTTTGTTCTGAAAAAAAGAAAAGAAGCAGGAACTGTAAAGGGACCAGGAATAAAAGGTAAGCGGAAACACGGGGGTGTTTTCTTCACATCAAAATCTCAACCTTATGCACTTTACTGTCTCAAGTCTACTATATATGAAGAAAAATACATAGCGGTGCATCAATGTTTGATTCCAACTTTAAACAAATCTGGATTTGCACCTTTAAACCACTGACTCGTCGTTCTAAAGGATGCATAATGTGTTTCAGTAATTACATATTCAATCATAATGATAATCTGTGGTTAAGGGAGCCTTTGAAGGGACACATTATGCAAACCTAGAGATGCAGGCCCAACAATGAGGCACAGGGTGGAGCATGAGAGTTTAATCTACCTGCTCCTGCAATTAACAGAGGACTGGGGTGCTGCACCCCGGGCTTCCTGCAGCACACACTCCCAGCTGCTAATGCTGATGATCAATGACCTTGCAGGGGTGAGCCACCATCTGTCTGCATGTTGGTGTGATGCTTTCTCATGACACCAATCAAATGTCAGAACTTGAGGTTTTTTTTTATCTTCTTATACACAACTTACTCCACTCCATAAAACATTTTTAATGCTACCTTTGTTATCTTTTGACATAAGTTTAATGTACATTATCTCCAAAAACTCTACAACAGTCCAGACATACAGGACTCAACAATAAAAAATGGCTTTCTCTTAGTTGAATTTAAAGCACTACAAGCAAAACGTATTAGTATACGCAGAGTAACAATCATTGAACTATTGATTTCCTCATTAGGACTTTTGTCAGGACCATTTAGCCACTTTATAAATGAGCTTTCATTAGGGTACTTGCAAGGTAGCCCCACTCTGGGTTGATTTATAACGTGCAACATGGTCAATATCAGTGGGGTGAGGGGGACACAAACTGAAGTGGTTAAAAGCCAGAGAGTGACGATGGACGTCATTGTACCATCCGTATAATCTCAACAATCAAAAGAAAGCCAGGAGAGGCAGGAACACAGGCTGGAGCAGGTTTGCAAATAAGCAAATGAAGGTGACTACTCTGAAAAACATATTCAAAGCTTGCGGTTAACAGCAAGAAGAAAGGCGGACACATTACAAGCACTTTTTGTCTTCGGTTGAAGCCGACCCGATGCTTTTAAGGGTTGATGAAGATATGATGATTGTGAAAAATTCAATAGTTTTTAATTTCTGGTGGAGTTCAGAACAAGTGGTGATTATCTGTTCTTCAAACAGAAACACTCTTCATATGACCTAGCGCATAATGTTTGGGTTTGATTGCAGGCTATGCTCTATTATTTTTCATGACACAAGTCGATGAAAATCTTAATTCCTTTCAATTACACAAGATATAAACTTTTTCACTTCTCAAAACAAAACAAGTATTACGGTTAAGTAGCCTATGTGGATACAAAATTGTTTATTCACGGAAACAAAATTATTTGTTTTGACCCAACCCAAGGTTTATAATCTGAAGCAGGATCATTCAGAAGCTTTAGATATTAATAAACCAGAACGTAGAGACTTTAAAAAAAATAAATGTTTTATTTTTATTTTATCTACTTATTTTTTTGTAATATTTTTTCTTTCTTTTCATCAACTTATTCTATTGTGTTATCGTTTGTGACCAGCACTACTTAATTTGAGTTATATGATTTCCAACTTTATCTTCTGACATATTTAAAACCAATCTCATGGTTCTTTAAAAGTTTTAAGAATTTAAAATGTATTCTTAATCAGCTGCCTTTTAGTCATAATTGTAAATATGTCAATCAGATCAGTTTCATTGAAAGTCAGGCTAAGTTGAAATGCAGTTCTTGAGAGCAAACAGGAGAAAAATAAACTGATGTAGATACAGTTAGCAAAGGCTGCTACATGTTCTTTGATGCACTTTGTTTTCATAGCTCAAATAAAACTAACTTCATATCAACCACTAAAAGTCTCACTGGTTCATCTCTATATATAAGTGTTTTTTTAATTCTATGAAAACCTGTATAAGAAGAAACTGGGTTGGGAGGAGAGATTGCTGCGTCTTCTGAGCTACACATATTTTAACCAATTAATTTAATAAACTAGATGTGACTGTATTGTATTATAACTTGGAATGTTTCAATCTGTTCCTGTAATTGGATTGCACAGATTAATTTAATTTAATGCTTCTGGTATGAATTGGGTCTGTTTGTCCGGTAAATTGTTGTAAGACGATGTTTGTTGCAAATTAGTCCCAAATAAACAAATTGAGTTTGAAATTGTTAAATAGGACAAAATAGCCATAAAGTGCATGACCACACTATACATTTCACACAGGGGACATAAAAATGTTTATTTGCAGTCAAATGATTTATTTTAGCAAAGTCAGAATAATATAAAGGTCGTCTCATGACTCTCAAATGTTGGTACAAATTTGAGCCAAATCTCGGTGTAAGAGGAAATGCAGTGAAAGACAACAACCGACCATCCTATTGATTCTCACCACTTAACCTAACAAGGACACCATGGCAACAAATCACTCCATGTGCATGTTCATTAGATAATTAGGAGCATCTCATTGGCCGGATCAGATTGTCGTTTGTTTTCTGCCGACTGATGCCAAACACCGGACTCATCTGATTTGTCTTCGACAGTGGCCGGCTTGTCTTCGTGGGACAGATTAATAGGGAGCCCATTAGAGTCAGATGATACTTTTAAGGTGGATTAGGAGGCCCTTATTTTATGGTAGGTGTATTGAAGGTGAACATAAAGTGTCCATTTACTTAAACCGCTGGCAGAGTCCTGCATCTTTCCAGGACATTTCAGAAGTTTATTTGTTGTTTTGCTTTCTGAGAACAACTGAGTGAAAACATGAGAAGCGTAACGTGTGTTTCCAATTGTCAGAGTGGCCTCTTTGTCTTTGTTGTGATTATATCTGCAGAGTATCGATGCAAAGCATGCTGCAGTAACAACTTTAGCGGTCTGCATGGGAGATCAGATGGAATCGGCCCCAAACACAACAGTGACTCGGGTTTCCAGCGACAGTGAGGTGTTATTTATTTGCACAAACAAATTTGTAAAACAAAACCGAAAAAGAGAGGGATAAATTCAAACTTTGTGGCTCGGATAAAACAACAGCAGAGCTCTTAAGAGGATATCAAGCTTTAGGGGAAACGGCAGCATACAAGAAACAGGAGAGCTGTTTAAGAGAAGGAAGAACAAACAGTGTACCTCACTGTTCTTCAGGCTTATGGTGCTTGGTCACCATATTAAAGGATGTCAGAGACAATAAACTCCAGTGTAGCATCGCTGTCCTGCGGCCACAGCACCTTCAGATGCACTTTCCACTGGCCACTCCAACCAAGCAGGACATACTCATTGATTTATTTTCCCCTCTGACACTTAATCTAACCCACAGTGATCTACGACCTTATTTTCACACTAATTTCTTCTTGATCAGAGGTGATAAATATCGCATTGACATAACCAAGTCTTTGTGCATTGCATCAATGCACTGTTTTGTTTAACATGACACCGCCTAGAGCTCTCTGACTCGAATGGCAGTTTGAGAAATGACTTGAGCTGTGTTGTCTTGCCTTAAGAGATTCAGCAAGCATCTTGAAAAATGTAGTTCTCGCTGTTGCACTGCAATGATTACGACACACTTTTTCTTAAACAAACAATACATAAATTGTCAAGAAGGCTTAGGGAACTTCTTTGTCTTTGCAAAATCAGCCAAGGAAGAGTTTTCTTGGGCAATAAACAGTTTAAGACAGAACAATAGCAAACCATATTTTGAAGATGCTGGTTGAGGTTGATGCTGATCACTGTGAACATAATTGTCCAGGGGTTTGGTGAAACTAAAATTGAAGTATTTGAGTGTAATGACAGTTTCAAAACTGGCTGAAAAAAGGGAGAAACTTTATCACCATGCAATAGATTGTTTCATGAGAAAATCACCAAGTTAAACACAACTGATCTTCCTAATGAACGATGAGGATAATTATCACAACCAAATTGTCCAGGTCAGACAAGGTCAACATTTGGGATCCATCACAAAGCTCTGATCTAAGCCCCAGAAAAAAAGGGTTGAAATCTGACCCAGTTTCACCAGTTCGGTCAGGAGGAACGGGCCAGAAACCCAGCAAACTGTTGTGAGAAATTTGTGGAAGAAAAAACAAAAAGTCAAGCATATGTTCAAAGGCAATTCAACCAAATACTGAGGAAATGTATGTAAACTACTGATTTTGAAGGAGTAAACAATTATCCTCATAATTCCAGCATTAATAAATCTGACAGGGACTCTTGTCACTTAAAATCCAAATAAGTTGTTGTTGGTCATGGCCCCGACTTATTGTTTTCACCCTCAGGTGGCTTCAAACAGATGCACAATTATACAAGTGTTCGTTTTAGAAAAGCATTAATGAGCCTTCTGCACAACCAACAAGAATGCAACCATTGTACAGCGCATCCAGCATTAAAACCAGCTGAGCAAACATGCTGGAGCTCCGCTTAGGTAGCTAGGTGACAGGGGGAGCTCTGCTGGGGTTGCTAAGTAACAGACTGGGGTTCGCTGGGGTTGCTAGGTGAGGTGCAGTCCCTGCTGGTTTGTGATTCTACATTGAGAAGGCTTTTGAAATAGCTCACTTTCAAGACACCAAAAACCCAAAAAGCAACTGTGTCTTTAAGCGCTTTGACTGTTTGAGAACCAAATGGAAATACAGAAATGTGCAAAAGAAGAATTCTAAATGTAATTTAATGTCAGACAGTAAATAGAAAAAAAAAAATTCTGTACAGTACATATAAACTTTTGGCTTCAGCTATATATGCTAGTAAACACCATTGAGATTCAATGTGTCAATCACTGTTTTGAATGATCGTCAGATGCTCCGGTCACTGCCAGGTATGTGATATGACCACTACTGCCCTCTGGTGGTCGTTCTAGACTGGCCCTCTTTCATGCATAACAAATATTCAACACATCTATCACTAGTCTGCATGTAAATAAAAAACAAACAAAAAGGTCACTTATAGGTGTAAAACTTAGCTTTTGTTACTGATTGTATTCTGTTTTTCTTTTTATCCTTGAATTTTGGATGAATACTGTAAAACATTTGAGCCACATTTACTTGTGTCTACTATCTTCTACTCTATAAGTCGAATAAATTCAGTGAGTTTTAGAATTTGAACCTAAATCTGAGTTTGTGAAAGATACATTTACAGCAGTAGGTTGTGTTAACTTTTTATTAATTTTGTCAAACCTCCAAGAGTCAAATAAACTAGAGTTGTTAGGTTAGCACTTAAAAACCTGAAAGAAGAAAAAGACAGGAGTGGGAACTATTTCCCAGAATGCTTAGCGGCATGTTTTTGTAATGAAGATGGAAGTGAGTTACACTTTTCTGACTCTTGTGTTTTATTAAGGCAAATGTTTATTTTAAAGCTTGAGGGTAATGTCCATGTTCACACTAAATGTTTGAGAAGTTAATAAAATTCATTATCAGATCAGAAATTTTGTTCATTCAATTTGAAACAATAATTTTTATTATTCTAAAGTAAAATAAGTTATTTTAACTTGATAATGTGAGTAAATAGAGAAATACAGAAAAACTCACAATTCAAGATTAATGAACTTAAAAAAACAATGTTTAAACAACTTGTCTCTTGTTGTTAAATCAACTTCATGAATTTCGGAGTTAAAACCAAAACAATTTTCCTGTTGACTTAAGTTGAATTTTCAAGGCAGCAGGTGGACTTTCATTTTCAAGTTGAACCACTTTCAAATGTTTTACAGTGTAGTCTTGCCTGTACCAGCTCTCTCTTGGGCTCATTTATGTTTGGGTGTGTGTGTGTGTGTGTGTGTGTAGGTGTGTGTGTCTGTGTGTGTGTGTGTGCGTGCGTGCTCCCACTGAGCTGGGGACAGGGCCACAGGTGAGATCCCTCTAAATTACACACAAGTGGTCATTAATTATAAATGACACTTTGGTCACATAAACGATTTCATCCTCAAATGAGGTCTGAGGGTGGCGGCTGCAGAGGTCCACCATGCAAACCTCTCTCTGTGTGAGGGTGCGTGTGTTGGTGTGTGTGTGCATGTGTAATATAAAGTGCTATCACCTGTGGCCCTGTTCTCAACTCAGCACGAAACACACACACATTTGCATGGGCGTGTTTGTGTGTGTTGGTGGATCGGGCGGCCCCAACCAGCACATGGCAGGGCTTTGATGAACATACTCATTATGCTAAAGAGAGCTTCATGCCTGGGCTTCCCTGTGCCTCCAGGAAAGGTTAACGCAGGATGGTTACACAGCACAGCGAGAGGCTGTGGGCGCACGGGGGCGGAGAGGCTCCAGAGGAGAGCGCTGACGGTGTTAGAAGTCTCAGGACCAAAAATAGACCTGGGTATGCATAGCAAATATCAGGGGAACATCAAGGTGCGGCGATGGATGCCACAGAATAAACAAATGCTTCAGGTGAAGCCACACCTCAGCTGACAAATCACAAATCAAATGTTATTCTTTACCCCCTCACAGGTCTGACATTGTTTGATTAGTGTGAAATATGCAGGCAGGTTTGTTTTCAAACAAAACTTGAAATGATTCAGATCCCAGGAGGGCAAAAATGAAGCATTCTGAGAGAAATCTGGTTACCGGTAATTATTACCTACTTATAGTTGTCATTCTGGTCTTTGAGCTCATCTACAGGTGGGCTGAGTTATGCAGTACGAACAAATTAATCGCTTCACATCAGTCCTGCCCAACCAAATTACAGTCATTCGGGACGATTTGAAACCTCGTTTATCTCATCAGAAAGCACCTTATTCTGGAGGAAGATGAATGTAATTGTGATAATTAAGTTTTTCCACCATGTTATTACCAGTATCATCGTGGAAAAGTATTTCACAGATGCTGAATTAAAAATTACACAAGTAGCTGAGATGTAAACATATATAAAGTTACACTGGAACCACCGAAGGATAAATTCATATACTTTAAGGGTTGTGGATGAAATAACATGATTATTTATCAAGCATTGAAAGCAGAAAGGAAAATATTGTGTGTGGAAAAACTACGTACACCTGTTGATTCAACAGCCTAAAGAATCGTAAGCAGCAGTCATTTTCATTAAAGACTTTCTGATTGGAGAATGTTGGCCCGCTTTTCTTTCAAACACTGTTTCAACTCACTGAGGTTGAGGTCTGGACTTTGACTAGGCCATTAAAATAGTGTGATTCTTTTATTTTTCAGCCATTCTGTGTCAGGTTTGGATAATTCTCCTGTTGAATTGAGAATCTGCTGTCAGACAGATGGACTCACATTTGATGACCTATTAAGTTACAATAGTTGTATGGGCTAAATAAAACATTCATTACATGTTTTGCTCAAAATCTTTCTTAGATAATCAGATTTTAGTCTGGTTAGTTGAGCTCCTTTCAGAATGAGCTGTTTCAGCGAGTGTTGTCACTTTAAATCCAAATAAGCTGCTGCCGGCCACGCCCCCCAATTCAATGTTTATATTCACACATGAAAATAGTTGCAAACAGATGGGGAATTATACAACCCTACATCTCTGAAAAGCAGTAGTAGAGCCTCCTGCACAACCGACAAGCATACAGTAAGTGGTTTCTGAACATTAAGTCAATAACAAAACACTTGTCTTTTCCAGCAGCCATTGTACAGCACATACCGAGGTAAAACCAGTTGACAAAATGTGCTGGAGTTCTGATTGGGTTGCTAGGGGACGGGCTGAGCTTGGATGCGGTTGCTAGGTAACAGTCCCGTTGATTGTGACTTAAAATCGGGAGGTTTTCAAAACGGCTCATATTCCAAACACCAAAAAACCTGATTAACATTATTTTAAAAGGCATGGGTGATTTTTTTATTAAGCTCTTGGGTTGTTATTAGAAACATTTGAGACCCAAATGGAAATACAAAAATGTGATGGATCCCATTTAACAACCCAAAACAGCCAAAACAGTGAGTGCCTTTAAATCCAGACTAAAAACCCACCTGTTTAGAGTTGCTTTTGAAACATTATAAATTAAACATTAATCAATAATGTGAAGTGTAATGGCGGAAAATGAAATGCTACAACTGTTGACTGTGCGTTCTGTGACTTTTGTGCTTTTATGATGTAAAGCACTTTGAACTGCCTTGTTGCTGAAATGTTCTATACAAACAAACTTGAATTAAATTACAATGCAACTGTAAAAATATAAAATATAAATGCAATGGTTCATTTTGAAGCTTTGAGTTTAAGTCAGAGTCAAATAAAGATCATAACTTAGCTCACTTTTATCCGTACTACCTGGACTTTAACCTGTAATATTCAGTGAATTCCAATAAACACTGGTAGAGAAAAACAACATCAAAGTATGTCTTAATTTTCTCTAACAACTCTTTCTCTTGCTTTTCTCTTTCCCTGTTTATCTCACTGTTTCCCTCTGAGTCTGAGATTAGCATGTAATTACACGGGAGATGATAAAAAGAATGGGGTGGATGGGTGGGAACAGAGTATTTTAACAAGCCGGTCGAGGAGGAGGAGGAGTGGCGTGCAGGGAGGGAAGGGGGCGCAGCCTTCGTCACGGCCCGACTGATTGTCTACTTTTAATCCTCGACCTCATTATCACCTCCAGGTCCGGCAGTGGCAGTAAATGAATCTATCTGCCGAGTGTCAAATCTTCACACCTTCGCCCTGGTAATCACCCCAAGGTGCAAATACAGAAGATGGATAGAATAGGAGAAATGAAGTGAGGCCGAGAGAGAAAACGCATGTGACCCTTTCGTTTCATCAACAATATTCCACCTTCATGTTGAGGGTTGTTGCTCAACAACCCTCAACATGAAGGTGTTGAGGGTCTGTAATTTAAGATGATCAAATATTTAGCTCAGCGGAAACAGAGGCTAATTTCAGGGAGTCAGATGTTATGCAAAGTCAAATTTGTTTCAAGTTATTTTTGATGTAAACAGCATTCTCATAAGCTAACAGTTGCTTCATTACTTCACTGGCTGGAAAACACATAATACCTGCCTTTAGGTACAGTAGAGAATCCATGATGATGTGGGCCTGTTTCTAGACTGCATGCTAACATGAACCTTCTTTAAAACTCTGGTGGCGTCTGCTGGTAATATGGAGTCATAACCTGGTCTTTTAGCAGCATAACGATCAAAATCAAATGGAAAAATTCAACACAGAAATGGACACACATCCATCACCATCTCAGTTCTTTGAGCTAAATCCTATTGAAAACTTGCATGCAGAGCAGAAAAAGGAGAGAGCCAGGAATGTGGACGATTGAGAGAGATTGTGTGTAGAATAATGCTGAAAGATCCTACTCTCTGAGAGAACTACCACAGGAAAAGACTGAACGTATTTTCACACCTGATAATCCAATAGACTTGGTTTGATTTGTTACATTTTCAGCTGGTGAGATTTGCTTTCACACTGCACTGTGTCAAACTAATTAAACTGTTTGAGAAACCTGTTCCTCTCCTTGTCTGTGGAGGCGCTGCATCAACAACTACAGAAGGAATCAACACAAAGGCCTCAGAAGAAGACACGAGTACAATTTTGCTTCTTCACAAAATGTAAATAAAAATGGAGTAACAACCGATTTTAGAGGTTGTAGGACTCTTCTTTTGTCTTCCGTAAGAAACAACGAGCCATTTCTCCCTCTAGAACGTTTGTTTTGGTTGTGTTTACTCAGAATGCCTTATGCTATTGTTCACTTCCTGCTTTTGGAGCGGGCTCCAGTCCACTTGGCATTACATCAATTAGTTTTGTTTGCATCGCTGCAGGTTTTAAATTCAGCATATAGGAACTCCAGAAAAGTTTCTTATGTTTATGTTAAGCAGATCTCTATAGGGATTTATTTAATTTTGAGGTCTACTTGTACTAATTTCTAGCTAACTCACCTGCCAAGGCCATTCTTAAATTGTCAGAGAGTTTTCTGAGGCAGAGCTTCGGGCTGCAGGAAAATGACTCTGATAAGTTTGATTAAACTTCCAATGGACATGAAGCCCTTTGGACAAATCTAACAAAATCTCTGCTACCTTGAAAAACTATAATCATGCATTATTGAATTGGCAAGGATAGTGTGTAATAGAGAGATCCTAAACTCATTCCCCCTGCGTGAATTATTAATTGAATTCAAATAACAGACAGAATAATTTTCTTAAAATATCTCAATCATTTTTCACATTGGGCCAACTGGGATGCAGAGCACCTGGATCCAGACACCAAGAACTGTATTTACCAACATCTGTACTATAAAGTAAACTCCATAACAGTTGCGACGACTTGTTTTAATCAGAACATTTTAGCTAATTTATCATTTCCCTGCTCGCTGTCTTTTCTTTTTTTTTCCCTCCAACCACTGGTAACCATTAAAGCAAGGGTGTCCAAGCTGTGGCCCAGGAGCCATTTGCAGCCCCCTTGTGGCCCTTTGTCTTGATCACAGAGCAAGAATAACATAAAAATGTGTTTGCTGGTTCAGGCATTTGATGCAGATCCAGATTTAAAATCAATGTTGGTGAAATTTTCACTGATGCCAGGATGCTCAAAAAAAAAAAGAGAAAAAAGATAGACGTTTAAAATATTCAAATGGAAAAAGAGCAACAGAGTATTCTTTCAGGGTTTTTAATTTAATTTATTAGCAATAGGAACCAAAACATTTATATTTACTAAGATGCAGTCTTGGGGACGCCCATTTAATAAACTTGGAAAAAAGTAAGAGTGAGCCATAAGCTGTTTTTTCACTAAAAAGACGAAGAAAAAAAAAATTCAGAAAAAGATAAAAAATTTAGGATATGGTTTCCCTTCTACAAAGTACAGAAATCTGACTGCTTTGCTTATTTCATTAAAATATAGTGTTTAGTTTATTCATTTAGCAAGTAAAAATACAACAATTAAATAGTTTTTGCATTTATATTTAGAAATACTACAAATATTTAGAGGCATCCAAAAAGTTAGGACGCCTCTGCATTAAAGGACACTCCAGTGTTTATTCCAAGCACCATTCTCTTCCACTGAAACCATTTCTCAGGCTCATCATCATGTTCGAAATGGAGAGGAAAAGCTGGTTATATGAATGTTGTACTAAGACCAGAGTAAAATATGATAATGAGTACAAATGGGATTATTAGGAGCCAGTGTGTCATCAGTCTGACTGATCCACGACGTCAAACTAGCCAAGCAAATTCAATTAGGCCTGCAATTACTCCCTGGCGTAAGTGGAGACGTATCGGATGATGTTAAATATTGATGAAAACACAGACGCCACATTTGTTCATCTCCAAAAGGTGAACACATCTCTTCCAGATAATCACAGATGCTAAATACGTTGCCTGTCCACGAAGAGCAAATATGAAGCATGTTGTCATGAACACGTCCTGCAAATGAATTGCAGGTATATTTAGACCGTACCTGGTTGCTGAGACATTTTATTTTTAGTTTGATTTAAATGAAAACTTTCAGTTTCAAATTGTCAATGTTGCATGTGTGTCATTGAAAAAGCTTTATTTCAATCTAAAAATAATCTGCAGCTGAAGAAAATGAGTGTAGTCCTTGTTTACTGGGACTGAAGGTAGATAAGCAAATGTTAGCTTTGAATGACTTTATAATTCTTGAATTTATTGACCCTTTGCAGCTACGTCACTAAATCATTTGAGGCGCCATAATGGACGTCAGAAGTGAGGGACAGGAGTATTGAACAGAGCGACTGAAATTGTTTTCCAACGTGGTTTTGCCAGTTTATTCATGGCTTCTATTGTTGGAGTCGAGCTAATTTGTCTGTGAACGTAAAACACCAGGTTGGGGCTCACAGACGGCGGTATTTACAACAGTTGGAAATAGCTGGCTTAGAAACCGGCCTGTACCTCCTCCCTCCTGATGTGTTGATCAAATTACCGACTTTACCTGAATTAACAGCACACGACTTACGTCAACTATGTCACAAACAGCTTTTCTCCTTAAACCAGAGCAGAATTAAAAATGTACTAAAAACAAGATGTTAACCAGTTTTTTCCGTACATGCTAGGCTACATGACGGTGCAGCGTTGTCTCCATGGTTACTAACGGTTAGACACGAACCATCTCAATAATGCGATATTTTGTATCTTTCTAATCATACTTACTTATAAAGTATATGAACGTTAATCTCTATTAGAACGGTTGGAACAACCGCACAGGATGCAAACTTTAGACATTTTGATGCCGCATCAACAGAAATAAATGGGCTGCATTTACTTCCTGCCCTCCATCTGCATTGGGTGATGTTGGTGCTACGTCATCTGAAACCCAGCAATATCCAAGTTTACTCTCAATAAACTAAAAAAA
Source organism: Alfaro cultratus (assembly GCA_903066825.1). Lineage (NCBI taxonomy): Eukaryota > Metazoa > Chordata > Actinopteri > Cyprinodontiformes > Poeciliidae > Alfaro > Alfaro cultratus. The sequence continues at coordinate 113,947 of CAEFZX010009996.1, forward strand.
TGTTGTTGTTTTTTTACAACTTTTAAAGAATCAAGGTTACTCTAAGAAGCTTAATTTCAACCTATTGTCATTATGCTTCTTATCTTGTGTCTTCACTGTTGTAATTTAGTTAAATGCACAAAAATGTTTACAAGGTCAAATGGCATCAACATACCTGCTGTTAAATTTCTCAGGGTGCTTTTCTCTCATCACATGGAAACGATGTGCAATAGATGCATCCTGAAAGAGAGACATAAGAATTTGGTGATGGTACTTTAAACAAACCTCGAAATGAAAAAGTGACCTTGTAAAATTATTAACTGTAAATTGGTTTAACTTTATTACAACAGATGTAATTAACTGAAATAGACGTGAGTTTCTAATGGAGCCAATCTGAAAACTCTGTACACACACAAATATTTGTCTCTGACAAACATTTGTGTGGGTATCTGAAACATTTAAACAGAAGAAACAAGAAAACATTCATATCACTGTATGTGAAAATATTGCTTCTTTTATTCTGGACTAATTCAAAAAGTATCAAATGTCGCTTGGTGACAACAAAAAGTCTTACTGAGGGGTTGAGTAGCATCCTAACTAACCAGGTTTTCATTGTTTGTTCTTCTATAGGATGAAGGGTTGAGTCTGAGGATCCATTACAGACAGCACATTGTCTCCATACGGGTTAATTAACTAAACACATGTTGTGAGTAATCACAGATCCAAACTAAGCTTACAGGAAGCTGTTATCGCCCTGCCGACCAAATTGTTTACAATCCTTCTTCCTGCGAGTTACTCTCCACCTCCCCCATCCTCCGCTTCTCATTCTCTGTAACCCGAGGCAATAAATGCAATCAGAGACATTTCATATGCTGGAGGTTCAGATATTTTTTGTTATATTTATTTTGGGGTGAAAAGACGCCCCACCATAAGTTTTGTAAAGGTTGTTGTATTCAAGTTTTGATTTGCATGACGTTTCTCTTCAACAGAAAAGTAAAAAGGATCAGAATCAATCCACTCAATCTGGCTGCGCTTGTAGCATTTTGGAAAGAACCAAAAATGTAACTTTCTAGAAATGTACTCTAAAATATCTGTAGCCAGGTTGGTATTGATACAAACACACAGATTTTCATCCATAAAAATGAGAATTAAGTTTTATTTTCCATCTTCTTTACAGCTGTACACTACTCTCATGTGGTCTCTGACATAAAATCCCAAACAAATACATTGACGTTTGTGGTACTAATGTAAAATAAAACATTGACACATTCAGGAAGGATAAATGCTTTAGCATGACATTGTAAAAATTAAAATAAACAATGCATAAATATGTAAAATATCTAAATTGACTCCTCAAGCTTGGTCACTTTGTTGATCAAACTTCTTGATCCTTGCTGCTTGTATAGTTTTTCCTAACACACGTTTTCCTTCCACTTAACTTTCAATTAACATGTTTGCAAACAACTTTCTGAGTTTTGAAAGTTGATGGAGGAGCACAAAACAGATAAAGGACAAACTTGATTGTAAAATAAATGGTATACTTCTTATCAAAATAAAAAAAAAAATTAAATATAAACAAGAACTGCTGAACCCCGCCTCTCGCCCAGAGCTTTAGCTGGAGATAGGCACCAGCACCTCCTGACCTCATTACGGACAAGGGTGTTAGAAAATGGATGGATGGATGAACTGCTGATATTATTCAGGAAGATGTGAGATGGAAACCATATGTATATATACATGTTGACCCTTTGCCCGTGACATCACGCTCTCCAGAACTCCGCCCACTCCACCATGATGGAGGTCAAAACAACCAATGCGCTCCTTTAAACCTAGTCTAAAAACAGAAATCTGTAACCTAATATTACTTCTATTTAGTTGATTTCACTTTAAAAATGGTCATAGGGTGCTGCATGGTCGACTGCAGAAAAAAAAACAAGGATGCAAATCAAACTTATTTTAGTTTCTAACTTTTAATGAGGAAAAATATGGCAGTGATGGATATCAGCCGTTAATCATAATGACTGGCAGCCCTCAGTATAATCACAGATTTGCATCGAACATTTTTTTATGAGGTAAGAAGATTAACGTTCATAAACTTATAAGTATGACTAGAGAGATATCAAATATCGCATTATGAAGAAGGTACGCGTCTAACCGTAACCATGGAGACAATGCCGCACCGTAACGTAGCCTAGCATGTATGGAAAAAACTGGTTAGCATCTCGTCTTTTGTATGTCTTCAAGGCTGCTCTGGTTTAAGGGGAAACGTTGTTTATGACATAGTGACATAAATCATGTGGTGTGAATTCAGGCAAAGTCTACAAATTGATCAATACGTCAGGGGGTAGGAGGTACGGGTCGGTTCGGTCGGAGCTAGCTGTTTCCAACTTTTATAAATACCACCGTCTATGAACCCAACCAGGTGTGTTACGTTCACAGACAAATGAGCTCGACTCCAACAAGTAGAAGCCACAACTAAACTGGCAAAAACAACTTTGGAAAACAATTTCACTCTGTTCAATATTCCTGCCTCTCACTTCCAAAGTCCATCATGGCGACTCAAACGATTAAGTAACGTAGTTGCAAAGGGTCAATACTTAAACTCTGAGGAACTAATAACCAACTTACTGCATGTAGAAATAAGTTTTAGGTGTCAGGTTGGACCAGAAAACAGATCCACTAAAGCAGATTTTAAGACTGTAAGCACACAAACACTTCTTAGGAGCCTTAAAAAGCTTGTACAGACAGCTTCTGTGAGAGGAAACAAAGAGTCAGTCATAAAATGGAAATACTGCAGTTTATTTAATTCATAAGTAGCCATCAACAGTGTGAAACCAAAAATAATGAGCTTCAAGGAGGTAATACCAGAAATTTCCTTTAATTCACACTTCCAAGTCCGTGTCAGCAGAAAAACTCTGGCACAGCCTTTTGTGGAAAACCGAATAGAGCAAACTTGTTCAAGGCAGAGCGAATAAAAAAAAGTTCCTGTAAACTTTTTGGTCTTTTTTTTTATTTCCCTCTCCCCCCTCTGCTAAAGCAATCTGTTTTGACCCGCTCCGTTTTGAGTGGCACTATTGAAACTGCACCTACAGGGAGGACCCCCTGCTAGTTCTCTGTACAGAAATTCAGGAGAAGCCAAAAGAGAAAAATCAATGGTGTCTCTTGATGTCTTTTCAAGACGCTGTTAGCAGAAGACCAAAAGATTTCTTCAAGATCCCTGCAGACTCGCCTCACGCTTCCAACGTGAGCCAGAAGGGTGAAGTGATGGATATATCTGAGAGATTGTAACTCGATTTTCTTACAAACAGGACAATAGCTGCAAACAAGAGAGCAAAAGCTTGGAGAGGATGTCTCCCCTTTGGTTTAAAGTCTATTATCTGAGATGTGTACAAGCAGAGCTGTGGCTCTGCAGCAGCGCTCACTGATTTTAACCACTGATTTTGTCATCTCACTGCGCTTTTGAGGTAAATTAATAAACATTTAAATGTCACATAAACAACACAGAAAAAAATGCTGAAGGATACCTGTAATTTACAGTAGCATTTAGAAATATGTGTTTATGCAACAAACTGCAAAAATGAGTGATAACTTTTCTGCATTTTCTGCTAATTTGGTTTTAAATTCAGGAACAAATACATATATGTCAACAGTAGATACCAAAAAACAAAAGCTCACCAATCAAATACAGTTTTTGAAGAGCTACTAATGTAGTAACTTATGTTAATCGATTAATATAAGATTTGTTTATCATCCTATGACAAATGCAGATTATATAATTAAAAACAATTAAATACAAATGAGTCATAACAGAAACTTCAGCACACGTGTGTGTATATAATATTTCTTTTTTCTGTTCAGCTCAAATGAATAAATTTAAACTTAGAAAATTATCATAAATAAATCAAGAATTTACATACAGAAAACATACAATTTTATTAAAACCATTGCATAGTAAACACAGTCCAGTAAGTCAATTTTAAAATAGTTTATAAAATTATAGCGTGTTATATTTATCCACTCTGGACTCCACCTCAGCTCCAGTAGGGCCGTAGTGAGACGTCAGAATCTCACTCATTCACTCAAATAATTACCAATGTAAAGATCTGGCACCCAAATTAATACAGGACATGTGTAATGTCCTCTCATAGCTCAAAGTTTAGTCCAATTATGAGTGGGCCCCAGCGGTTTGATATGTCTTTCACCACAGAGGAGAGTAATGGTTTTGACAGGAGAGCCGCGGTCATTAGGGCCCTGACTGCATTATGGTAGCGGAGCGCGCTCAGTGATTAGTTCTGTCTCTCACCCCTGGCCCTGATTGAGATCATTACACTTCACGTCACTTCCACATCCTCCCAAAGGGATGGCGCCATTAATTCCCCGTCCCATTGGGCTGTGGCAGGTTGGGGTGGAGGAATTTACATAAACGAGACAAAAAAAAAAGACGGTTCTCCGTATGAAAGAAATGTGGTGCACTGTAAAACATTTGAGCCGCATTTAGCTGTGTCTACTACCTTCTACTCTACAAGTCAAACAAATTTAGTAAACTTTAGATTCTGAACCTGAATTTGTGAGTTTGTGAAAGATAAACTCACAGCAGTAAGTTGCGTTAACTTTTTATTAGAGTTGAATAAACTAGAGTTTTTAGGTTAGGACTTAAAAAAATTGAAAGAAGAAAAAGAGAGGAGCGGGAACTATTTCCCAGAATGCTTAGCGGCATGTTTTTGTTTACTGAGATGGAAGTGCGTTACATTGATCTGACTCTTGTGTTGTATTAAGGCAAATCTTTATTTTAGAATTATTTGTGATGTTTAATAAAATTCATTATCAGGTCAGAATTTTTGAAACAAGAATTTTATTTATTCTAAAGTAAATTAAGTAGTTATTTTAACTTGATATTGTGAGTAAAATAATAGAGAAATACGGCTCTCTAACTAGGTGAGGACAGTTTTTTCTTCCATATTGTGAAATTTAATTATTTGGTTTAAATTGCAGCATTAAGTTATGGGATTATCATTAATCATACAAGATTAATGATAATCTTGTATTGAGATTATTATTAATCACAATACAAGATTAATGAAGTTAAAGAACAATGTTTAGAGAACTTGCCTTTTGTTGTTAAATCAACTCCATGAACTTTAATTTCTGGGTTAAAACCAAAATGATTTTCAAATTGCATTTTCAAGTTAAATCACCTTCAAATTTTTTACAGTGTGTGAGAGACTGAAATCAGTTCACCAAACTGGAAACCTTCGGCGTCCATGTTGGCTGGTTCTGCTGATGTGTTGAAATCCAGCAGAAGCAATTCTCTCTTCATCTGCATAATCTCTAAAGTAATTACTAGCTTCACTTGCCTCATAATCTTTATTGTAGTCTTTTTCACATTCAATAAAAAGGAGAAAATTTGATGCATAGAAAATATTATATCACACCCAAATCCATAGAGAGCTCAAAGTCTCCTTAATCCCCCGCAAACAACTTCATTTGTCATCATTACGCCTGCTGGGTACTGATACCACAAACACAAAGTCTCGTTTCTGATCTAGTTTTAGTGCAAATATCTCAGCACATATGAAATAAGACAAAACTAACTTACAAGCAACTTTTCAGTAATATGTAGGAGCTTGTTTTAAGTAAATATTAATAAAATGGTACAGATTATTTCACTTCTAACAAGACATTTTTCCCAGGTTATAAATTAAATAATCTGCCAGTGGATCCAGTATTTTTTCATCAATATTAAGAAATTACTCATTTAAAACAAGCTCCTATATTGCTGGAAAGTAACTTCTAAGTTAGTTTTGTCTAATTCCAAGTGTACTAAGATATTTGCACTAGACACTAGAACAAAAAATATCTGCTAATATTTGTGTTTTTGCAGTGCAGAGCTAAAGTAACAGAGTTTAGAAAGCCTTTATGAGCCAGAGAGACCAACTTAATTTGACCTTTAACCTACATGAGCTCTTTTTTTTTTAACCAAATCCTTTCCCTGGAGTTCAAATTCAATCAAACCAGATTCCCAAGTTTCACTCATGAAAGGAAATAATGAGTCTTTTCTTTACCTTCTAGTTGTTATTTACATAAAAGCTGCCAGCAGATTTTAAAGGGAATCTTCAGATATTAAAATTTAAATATCTGTAGTTGGTTGATGCCCTTTCTCTTCTCCAGTTGAACCACCTTTTTCATTCATGTCAACCATTTACTGTAAAGTGCAGTCAAAAATGAGTAACTTTTGGCATTTACAGGAGGAAATTATTGCAATAAGACCTCAGAAAATGCCATAAACACTTCCCCCCTGCAGACACCACCATATGTTTTCTTCCTAAGACAGATTGGAACCATTGGTCTCCTCTATCACAATGTTAACTAGACCTGTCCTTTATTATCCTCAAACATGGTCATTAGTGGGCCCGGGATGGAGGTGTTATTCAACTAACATTTGTGAGGCCATGAATCACTTATGTCTCTGCCACAGTCCGTACAAATCTCACAACCCCCAGTGGATCCATTCAGACACCTGCAAATGTCAATTACCATATTTCCCCCTGACATTTATGGGTAATGGCTAACATGAGCTACGTGAAATCAGAGTCATTATCCCAGAGATGGACAGAGGAGGTGCCGACGGCTCCGTAACCCCACGCAGATGCAAAACAAGGCTTATTTATCGATCAGAGGTGGTTACAGCTTGAGCACATCTCAATAAAGGCCTAACCACGTGCTAACCATGTGCTCAAAACAAATAAATTAAATGATTATGCTGTTGCTGTGTGTGCGCTGCCATGTATTACTTTTTAAATTCTACCTTTAATGGCAGATGCAAATATTGATGGAGGCGGTTTTATTTTTTACTTTACAAATGTCTGTTTCGGTTATACTTCTGCAGAGCAAGCAGACACACCTTGACCTTTCACCTATAAGATGTATATAAAGGCATCGTTGGACTTTATATTTAGCAAAAACTGTCATTCTCAATGTTAGACTATTTTACAAGCTAATGTCTTTTTATCACCTTGATTGTTGTTCAAATTATTGCATTTAAAAAACAAAAAAAACGACTGCAGCTTTTTGGTAAATCGCTGATAACCGATCTTTAAAAAGCCTGACCTGCTGATTCCGATTTTGGCTGATACCAAATTTTTGTCTGAAATGTGCTAAATATAGCAAAAAAGTTGATGAATTGGTAAGAGTGGGGTAACTGTTAACTGCAAATGTGAAGACATGACCTCGTCTGTCAGTAAAACTTCTCTCACGGCAGAGCAGAAGAGGACAGTGGTCGATTTTCAGACTTTTACAGAGGGAGATAAGATCAGCTTCGCATGTAAGTATCGACTGATCAACAATCTCTCAAAATTAAGGAACCCGGCGCCGATAAATTGGTGCTTCCCTATTAAAGATCCGCTGTTATTTTATCAACCTTCCAGACCTTTCAGGTCTTCTGGTTCTGATTCTGCTCTGCATCCAGATCCAGAAATAGAACCAAAGGTGGAGAAGCAGCATTCAGCTTCTAAGCACCACAAATCTGGACCAAACTTCAAGAAAACTGCAAAACAGCCGAAACACTTAGTTCCTTTAAATCTAGACTAGACTACTTTTAAAACATAAATGAACAATTAATCATTTATTGCCATTACAACCTGATGTGTAAGGGCAACAAAATGTAATCCTTCAATTGTTGACTGTGTGTTCTGACTTTGTATTTTTGTGTTTTTATGATGTACTTTGAACTGCTTTGTTGATGAAATGTGTAATACAAATAAAACGTAATTGATTGACTAACCTCAAACAAACTTCCAGAAAACTGCAAAACAGCTGAAACACTGAGTTCCTTTGAGTCAAGACTAATAACCCACCTGATCAGAGTTGCTTTTGTACTACAATAATTGAAAACACTGACGAACATTTTGATGTGTAATGACGACACTTGGAAAAATGTAACACTTCAATTGTTGTTTTTTGTGTTTTTGTGATGGAAAGCACTTTGACCTGCCTTGGCAGGCCAAAGTGAAATATGTATAAAATAATAAATAAATAAAATTCAAATTGAGTTGATACACGTAAAGCTGTGGTCCTAAACTCCTAAGAAAAGGAGTTTATTTACACTTTTTATTAGTGTGAATATGAAAAACTTCCAAGTCTGAAACAGTTCTTCAGGTTTGACACAAATTTTTAGGAGATCAATTATTTCTTTTTCATCCAGCATCACTTTTCATTCTCACCCGTCAAAAACTAAATTAATCTCAATCAAAAACCACTGATTATCTGATTTTTATCGTTTTTTGTGGAAGTTGTTAAAATAAAACGTATGTACAGTCTGAGTGTAAAGACCCACCACTCCTATGGAGAAGTAGTTGTTCATAATGCTGTAAGGCACCGGGTCCCCTCGCTCCTCCTTGTCAGCAGATGTCACATCGATCTTCCAGCGATCCAGCATCACCTCTGTGCTGTTCTCGATGTCCCGAAGGATCTTCAGGAGGTTTTCGCCCTCATAGCCTCAGAGAAGCACAAGACAGGTGAGAGATTAAAACAGGTAAAGGAACATTTTCACATGTTATGGATGCATTTTATTTGAATCTTATGTGAAAGAGCATCTTATACTGTAATAGTGCATAAATGTGAAATGGAAGAAAAAAAGACACAACTTTTAACAAAAATAACAGAGAGCTTTTCTGCCCATTTGTATTTAACTTCCTTTTATCAGATGCAGCTAAATAAAATCCAGTGAAGTTAATTGCCTTCAGAAATAAAAACACTCTCTGTAATTTAGTCCAGCTGTTCTGTGTTGGCTTTAGAGGTTTGTTAGAGAAAATAAAAGAACAAACTCTAAGGAACACAGCAGACAGACAAGGTTAAAGAAAGGTTACTGTCCTAAATATACAGTCAGCAATGCAGCTGAATGGTGTTAGAATGGCCCAGTCAAAGTCCAAGACTTAAAAACTGATGTTTATAGATATTGCCCATCCAATCTGACTAAGCTTGAATGACTTTGCAAAAAAAATAAATAAAAAATCAAGTCTCTAGATGCACAAAGCTGTAAGAGACTCACCACTGTGGTTACAGTAAAAAAAAGTATTGACTCAGAAAGGGCAGAATGCAAACAGTTGCCACACTTTTCACATTTTTATTCTGTTTAATTCCGGTTCAGATTTTTGCACTATTTTGTGTTTCTCTATTAAATAAAACCCAGATAAAATACATCAAAGTGTGATTTTAATGTGAGAAAATGTGAAAACTTCCAAAGTGAATGGCTAAAATTAAGTGGTTCGTGTAAGAGGGACTAACAAGAATCTCCCTCATAAACACTCACATTTTTATTAATAAACTGCAAAACTGATTTAAAATATTCATACAAGATAATTGTTGAAGTGATAATTACATTTTTAAGTGACCTAAATGGTCAGAAATTTCTGCATAAATCAATAAAACACATCTATAATTATCAGATTATGACTGATCAATGCATGACAGAAAGTTTTAATTTCTTAAATGCTACACTCCCATTAGGTTTCTTTTTTATTTCCTGATCTCTGAACCTTTTTTCCTAACATCCTTATATGATAAATAAAGAGTAAAAATCTCTCCTCTATTTAAAAAAATGCATTAGGTGAAACCAAAGCGAATTATTCCCTGATATGTATCCAGTACCTCCTCCCCATCGCAGACATCTCGCCAGGTCATTGCCCGTGCCAAGAGGAAGTATACATACAGGGGGGTTCCTGTCCAGGTTGGCCTTATCTGGAGCAGTGGGAGAAAAATCACAACAGTGTGTCAAACAAGAGGTCAAACCCAGAGGGCAAATTCACAACACAAACTTGCAACGAACAAATCAAATCCATTTTGCACCTTTGCTTGTAAAAACAAGTCAATATGTTCTTCCAGTTGTGCAGCCAATTTCAAAAACCACATTTTGCCTGACGGTTATTACCTACCATTGTTTTGATTGATAAAAAAAATTGAGGCAATTTTTAGAGAAAATGAAGAAGTAACACACCTTCAAGTCCAAGCAGAGGAGAGATTTTTTTTTTTCTAAATGATGACTAATATGTTGTTTTCCCTCTCTCACATAATCATCCTATTTGGCCACCACTGACAGCACAGAGCTCGTTCAAGATGTTTATATATGACCAATAAATGATGCTTTACCATTGAAGGCTGAGCAACATGATGGAGACTCCAAAAACCAATAAAAATAAATGAAATTTGTCTAATAAAGGAAATGGACAGTTGTTGTGCTACTATTTCATAGGTTACTACACATTCTTATAGAAATGTTAGGCAAATTCAAGTATAAGGTGCATTATTTTCATTGTGAATAATTGCTGTCAAGTGTTCTTTTCATCAATCAATTAAATTTATTTGCTTTAAGTAACAAAAACACAAAATTACAAAGTTATAAAGAAAGAAAAAACATACAGTGTGTGTTGTACTTGAACATTTACATGTTAGTAAAATTTTTCCGAAAACATTCTGGTAAGAATTCTGTTCATTTTCATGCTCTTATTTTGAAGGGGGCGAAGAATGTTCCCGCAGCAGTTCCGTTTCCTCTCTTTACGTGCTCTCTTTTTTTCACCAATAACTTTATTTCAAACAAGAACCATGCGGGGACAACATAAAACATGGGCAGTACAGAACAAGATGTGAAGATAAATACAACATCGACGCGAATTACATGACATATAAATTGCGTCAAAACTAAATTGGTGCTTGACGGTTGTAATCTTTCGAGGACAAATAAAATCTGAACAGAATCTAGCACTTTAGGCTAGCGCTAGAATTTAGCAGTTAGCATTCTTTGGCTAAATATCATAATATTTATGAAAAGTGCTTTATGGTCAGAGCAACTAACTTTTCTAGTTACCAGTGTCCACAACAGTTAAATATACACTTATGCTGTGAAAAATAGGGTGCAAAGCTCAAAATTCAGTCAATAGTTTTAATTTCTGTACAACTACATTTGGAAAACTGCACAAGAACAATGCGAAACAGAAAAAAATTATATCAGGCCAACTTTTCAACTACAACATATTTAAAGATTAATGACAATTTACCAATATTTCTTGTGTTCCCCCAAATCACAGAAAATGCTTGAAAGAAAATGTTATGTGGATTTTCAACAAAATATTTAAAAAGAAGTGATTTGTACCAATAAAGTCCAGGATCCAGCCCACAGTGCCGTCTCCTCCGCAGGTCAATACTCTGAAATCAGGAACATCTCGGAAGAAGTTCAAACTGCAACGATAAAAATCAATGTTTTTGAAACAGAAATTTATATTTCCCTCTAAAAATTTTTGTCCTCTATGTCTTAGAGGACGAGTGTCCTTTTTTTAGACGGCACTAAAAAATTGTCCTCTAATTTTTAGAAGACAAAGTGGTAAACTGAACCTAATCTTTTTATTTCGGTGATTAGCAGGAAAGTAATTTTTTTGACATTAAGGAATGATTCAAAATTCCTAAGATTTCTTCTATTAATATCTTAGTTTTTATTACAGTTTCTTGTATTTGAGATTTTAAACAACATATTTTTTAAAATAGCATATTACTTTACTGTAAACTGAACCTAATCTCACTAAAAAAAAGAAAGAAAAAAAAAAACAAAACACATGTCGCATTGATATTATTCATTCAGTGAGGTACACTGTCTGTTCAGGGACTAATTGGATCATGACAGGCAATGTTCAGTCCAACTTCCTCCGTTCCTTCACAATAACAGAGCCCTAACTGAATGAGCCAGCCTCACTGCCTCGTATGGCGGGTAAATGACTCGCTCAATTAGTCTCCAACTGGGGCCACAAACCACATTAGACACAAAAACAGACGGCCCTGAACATGAAAGGCAACTTTGGGGATATTTAAATACCAAGAAACAAACACTTAATTTGCTGTAATTTGATTAGAACGGCAGCTAATTGACAGCAGTGAACGCGGCTGCCTGGGCTACAGTGTCCGATGGTGACTGCTCACCCTGCTAATGTGAGCTGCAGTGAGTTCACTTGGCAAAATATTAACTAGGTTATAACTGGGGAAGGTCATCGCGTATGCTGTCAGGATCTCTGCATCCAGAACCACATGATGTGTTTGGTTCTCATCAGAGGAAAATGAACAAAATGAAACTGCCGGTGCTGAAAGCTCGACTGTCTTCTCATACATGCAGTTCAGGCCTCTTGAATCCTTTTTTAAGCAGCGGTGTGCTGCTGTTTATTTATTTTTTTATAAATCTAAAAGATGCTGTTTTCAGGTCTAATCAAAGCCAAACAACATGGTAGCACGGCGGCGAGAAATTCCTGCGTGCCCCGAACGCTGCTGGACGCAGGCGGCAAAGTGAAGGAGCCTCTTGCATGTAAATGATCCATTCATTTTCTTAATCACAAACGTGAACTGTAGGGGCCCCGGCGCCGTCCACACCACCGGGCTGCGGTGAGCTGCTTGTCTGCATACGCGATCACATGTTGTGTGGCAAGAGCTTCACCCACTCTGCATCCGTCAGTCATTTGTGTCATGAGCTCTCATATAGTCTTATGCATACAGAGCTGCTACTTGTCTGCGGATCCGGCTCGGTACGGTCGTCTCCAGGATGTGTTATATGTGAACTCACCTCATTTGGGTGTGTGAGGGAGGAGAAACTGGAGGCTGTAATGCTAAAGGCCTCTCTTGCATGTGATGGGATCATTATATGTGAGCAACAACAGAGAGTAAACAGAATGACAAATGGATTGTCTTAGTCTTTTTTTAGTTAAATGCAATCCATTTCTGTTAAGATTACAAATATATTTTTTAAAAATGTGTAATTTCTCAAAATATAATTAGTTAGGCCTGTCAAGATAACAAATTTTGCTGGACGATAAATTATCCCAGAAGTTATTGCAATAAACGATAATGTTGTTTTGAGACCGTTTTAAAGTAATTTAATGGTAATGGCATAATAATGCACGCATTCTTAAAGATCAATAAACTTTAAATTCTCAAAATCTTTTAACACTGGAACTGGAAGACGTTTTACATATCCAAAATAAATAAACAAAACAACAGAAACAACAAATAAAATGACTTATGAAGTGTCTCTAAACAAAATTGACCTCAAAAAATGGCTAGTTGAGAGCAAAACACCAAACTGAAGAATTTTGTCATCCAGTTTTTGGTAGAAAGAGAAAAACAATAAGTTATGCAAATAGAAATCATGCAATTAATTGATTTATTGTTTATCGGGACAGGCCTATAAAGAGTCTTTGTTTACCATTCACAATATTAAAATGGGATTTGCATCTACATTTAAGGACAATACTGCAAAAACACAAAATGTTACCAGGTTTTTACTGCAGATATCTTAGTACATTGAAAATAAGACAAAAATAACTTACAAGTAACATTTTAGCAAGATATGAAAACTTGTTCTAAGTTAGTATTTCCTTAATATTGATGAAAAGTACTGGCAGATTATTTAACTTATAACATGAGGAGAATGTCTTGTTAAGTCAAATAATCTGCCAATGGAACTAGTTCTTTTTCATCAATATTATTGTTCACTGAAGTCCAGCTCCAACATCTTGCTTAAAGTTACTTATAAGCTAGTTTGTCGCATTTCAAGTGTACCAAGACATTTTGACAAGAACCTAGACCAAAAATACTTAAGATTTTGTGTTCTTGCAGTGTAAAATCCACCTATATCTGCCTACTTTATTAGTTGAAACATCAAATATACCTTAATATCCATTAATACACACAGAGAAAATCATCTTTGCACTACATCATAAGCTAACATCCACCGGCTTCCTTATCTCTGTAGCCAATCAGTGTCAAAAACAAAAAGTAATGGTGCTCCTGGATTGGTTGCTTTGCAAACAGCAACCAATAGCAATTAAAATCTGCATTAGCATTAACTTCAGAGTTAGTCCCACAATGGATTCTTTTTGCCAGAATGAAAATGAATATAAACGCCAAGGTTTTAGCACAAGGTTTTTTTCCAACGTACCCCGGCATTGGTCCATTCTTGGCCAGGTTGTACACTTGTCTCGGGTTCAGGAGATACTGGAACTTTCTATAAATTCTAATGGAAAAGAAAAAAGAAACCAGGAAACAAAGTAGTGAGTGAAAGTATAATAGCTGACTCTGTCACATGCTGACTTGGTGAATGGGGGGAAACACAGAGCCCTCTCTGATCAGACTGACACGTCAGAGGACTGGGCAGCAAGGCGGAAAAATGTCTAAAGTCCCCTTGAGGAGAAACCATTAGAAAGACTAATTCATTTTAATTTCAATTTCATTATATCAACTGGCTGAAGTCATATTTTGATCTCATAATTTAAACAGATGAGGGCCGGCATAATAAGAAGTGAATGAATATGTTTCAGTAATAACCCAATTAGCCGTGGGTTACAGAAAGGGACTGAAGCCAGCAGTGAGAGGAGTTTCTCTCCTAGGTGGCCGGCGCTTTAGGTAAATCAGATTGTGTTTTTATTTGACTAAGTCAAAAAGCAGCCGTCAGCCCCGCGGCCATGCTGCTTCCTCCCCTCTGTAGCTGCGGAGCGGGGCTTCAGAGGCCCCTTGTAGCATGTTGAGACAGGTTGTGTACTTACCTCTCCCCCTGCTTGCCCCCGCTCTTCGGATTGACAAACACCAGCAGAGGATGAGTGCCCTCTATTGTTGTGATCTGTGTGGAAGATGTCAAAACAAAGCCTCGGTGTTTGGAGACTGCAGGATGCTTCACAGGAATTCACTTTCAAGCCGTATCCCTCAGATATTTTATCAAGTATATATGGCACTTCCAAGCGCTGCACTGCCTGCCTGCATTCTGCACAGATTTCCTGTGAACCGGTCCAGCCCGGGAACGGGAGCGCTCTATAGTCTTCTAAGTGGAAACCTAAACTTTTCCCTTGAAATTTTATTTATACGGTCCATTTAAAAGAGAAGGATGTTTTTAAAAGTTGTCAATGGGTTTTAGGTTAAGCTCAAAAGAATGAATCTAAATATAAACCTTTTGAAAATGGAGAATGTTGCATAAATGCAACACCCTGGCCCCAAATTAGAGCCACAAACATTACTGCATTTTATATGTTTAATATTGATATTGTAGTAAAAGGATATAAAAACCTATGAGAGTTCCTGTCAGCCTCTTGCAGATTTTTTCACACCGGTTCATCCTGGAAATGGTGGATTCTGTGTAACAGGCAGAAGTTGTGAATCTCTGCAGCTCCTCCAGAGTTACCATGGACCTCTTGGTTGTCCAGTCTGTCAGTTTAGGTGGATGCATTTGACTTGGTAGGTTTCTACTTGTGCAATACTCTATTTTTGTATGATGGCTTAAATTCTTTTATTTATTCAGAGTTTGAGAAATAATTTTAGAATCAATCTGCTCTCTGCTGTGTTTCTAAGTCTCTGTGATGTTGTTTATCCCCTGATGTTCACAAAAATCTGGAATAATACAAATATTAAAGGGGGCTTATTAGGCAAAATGCAAATTTTTGTACATTATATTATTCTGCTGCTTCTAAAAACAGTCAAAGTGTTTAAAAAATAGTTAATGTTTTCTGGTGAGTGGAAATCGAGCCGTTTCCTAAACCTCCTGATCGTTGAGTCACATTCTCTGTGACCTGGCAACCAGAGCAGAGCTCCAGCACGTTTGGTCAGCTGATTTTACCTCTGTATGCACTGTACAATGGCTGCTGGAAAAGATAAGTGTTTTGTTGTTGACTTGCTATTCTTGTTGGTTGTGCAGGAGGCTCCAGTTCTGCCCCCCAACATTGAGTTAGGGGGCATGGAAAGCAGCAGCAGATTATTTGGATTTAAAGTGACAAGAGGCTCTAACACACCTCATTCTGAAAGGAGCTCAAAAAGGACAGAACTGGTTAGATTAAAATCTCAGCATCTATGAATGATTTTGTGTAAAAAAAAAAATGTATTGTATAGCCTAAACTATGTTTTGTATAGACTATAGACCACATGTGTCAAACTTGATTTAACAAATCCAGCCTGCAAAAGCTTTTTATATGGTCCTCTAATTTCTAAAGAAACTACATTTGCTTAAATATTATGTTCAAACTAATGCAGCTTTATCTGTTTACTGCCAAATTATATCAATCAGTCCCTCCAGTTTCTTGCGAATTATTATGGAAATCGATACAAAATCAACAAATCCCCATACTTTTTTGCACTAATACATAATTGGGAGTTTATTGCAGATTTTTCTCAAAAATTGTCAAAAACTTTCTTTCTTGTACTAAACAGCTGCCTCAGCTTGAATTGATGTCAGCTTATAGTCCATGATCTATAGAGTGAGTAATAAAAAGTCGCATTTACAGACATAAATAAGCACAAATATAGCAAATATTTCAAAATTAGTACCACAAACACTTTGATTTTTACAAATCACAATCACAAAATAATTGCAAAATTCTGGAGGGACTGAAAAGATGCTCAATAATATTTAATTTGATAAATTATTGATTTGGCCCAAAATGTAAATGACACCCCTGATCTATAGATCCATCCTAACTTGATCAAGGAAGTATAATAGGTCATAGGTTGTGGGTATAATGTGACAATACATTGTCTCAAATATATGATCAGACATAATCTCCCAGTTTGCCTGAGGTTCTGGACTTGGTTTGAGCCTGAGGCACACGACCCGTTTGAACTGTCCTGCAACAACTCGCCCAGTGCTCTCCCTGACACAGATGAAGCACTTAACTCCCCCTGTCTGCTATCCCAGCAGGCCGAGGGTGAATTAATGAGCTCCCTGTCCCGTCCAGAGTGATCCATTACTTCCTGTAATTATAAATAATAATCTTGATTATTACGCTGGTTAGCCAGCGAGAGGCAGAGATGGATGTGGTCGGGATTTGATTCATCGTATTTCTCTCTCCTAAAGTCGCGCGCAGACGAACGCTCGCCGTAGACGGCGGCAGGGTTTCCATCGGCGGCCTGCTGGCACAGGATCAGGATGTTGATTATGGATGATGCTGATTACCAGCAGGACTGGCGGTGTTCACCAACTGCAGAGGCTCACATCAAATCTTAAGATTCGACAGGAAACTGGCTTGATATGCTGATAATGAGAGGCGATATCGCTATCTTTACACCACCTGTAGCTTCTCCAATCTAACTGATTTAAAACTTTGTCTGGATCAGAAGTTCAAATGAGTTTGGATGACATATGGTTGGTTATAAAGACGTCATCTGTTTTACACTCTTTACTTTACTCTTTATCAGCTACCTGAGTAAAGATGCATAAAATGTTAGAAATAATTTTGTTTAGCTACTTTCCAGTAGCCATTTCCTGATTTAATAAGATTAACACACATAGGACTTACTTATAAATTATGTCCCTTCCCATTTTAAAGAGTGACTGGGATCATTTCAATTACTCCATTGAAAAATTGTGAAGTATAAATAAAAAAAAAATGCCTCAGTTACTTTAATTTAGGTTTGTGGGAATTTTTAGGGATGGAAACATTCAAGTTAGCGAGAAAAACGCTTTTTTCCCTTCCTGAAGAGCCTTTTTCACATTAAAGGTTGGGTTTTTCTATATTTTTTATGTGAAAATTAAGAAGAAGAAGTTGTTTTATTTGTATAGCACTTTTCAGCAACAAGGCAGTTAAGGTGCTGCAATGAAAGAAAGCACATTTTCACAAGACCTTCCAATGAATTTATACGGTGGTATTGAGTTCTAATAACCCTCATTTCCTTTGGTAAAATATATGATTTTTCATTTTCAACCATTTTATAACAAATTCTTGACACAATAATGAAACTAACTGATTGCCACATATTTACTGGGTGAATTTCTTTGTACTTATGTACTGAAATGTCAGTAAAAGTCAAGACATATGTCCGATGTGAGGCTAACCTGCAATCCTTGGCCGTCCACTGTGACAGAGTTCGCCCTCTGCATCTTTCCTCGACTCGACTGACTGGACCTCGAGTCCTTTCTCAGAGTCGACTGCCGTTCCTGAAGTGACACAGCAAAACGGTTCGAGGTTTGACTCCAAACAGCAGCACAAAACACGATCCAGATATCAGAACTAATTTCTGCTTCTGCTAATTTATGCCATTTCTTTTGCTATGTTTTACTTTTCAACTTTTTCAACTATTTCAGGTTCTTATGCTTTGTTCTGCTTTTTCTTACATATTTTTGCGTCAATCATTCTGCAGATATGCATTCTTACGGCTGTTTCGCTAGGAACAGCAATTTTTCTAGTTTAACTTAGTTTAGTTGCTGCGGTGTTCAGAGCAGCTCAGCTCTGAGTGCTGGCTTTACAGTCAGCAAGGTCTGCTGCCTGTCTGCAGCTCCTGTCGCGTCGCTGGTAAAACTTTAGCTCGTAGCTGAGCTTGAGTTTGAAGTTACATCACTTCGTTTAGCACCAAAGAACGAAACGGGGATCTGCACCACGGTGGAGCCTCAACCCGCGCAGGAATCCGCTGCTGATGAATGGTGGACGCTCCGCTGGGTCTGATTTGATCACCATCACGTCATTCCAGGTCAAATTAAAAAAATTTTCCTGCGTACTTTACAAAATGCCTTTCGGTCATTCCTAGTCTTTGAGCCTCGGATCGTCGAGCCAAAGTTGTGAAAACTTATACGTTCCCATGGCGAAGCGCAAAATGACTAGCTAGTCTCAACACGCTAGGCGGTTCCAACACTACGCATTCACACAGCAGCTTGGAGTCTATCAGTGACAGCTCAGGTTCTGCCAGTACGGTAGTTGTAATTTTTTATGCAGATTTTAGTAAAACGAACTTAAAACAATAAGTGAGCATCAATGGAAAATTGAAAATATTTTGAAGGGATGATGAAAAATTTACTACCTTTACTACCTTTAGTTACTGGCCTTAATTTGAGCTCATTTAATTTACTACCTTTCACTACTGCGCGGAAACCCTGCACAACGATGAGGAAGAGGATTAAAAAAACAAAAAAAAATTAAGAACTCTGGATTTTTTCTCAGAATACTAACGTTTCTTGCAAGATTAAAGTCATAATTCTGAGAACAAAAGTCAGAATTTTCCTGAAAAATTCTGACGCATTGCTTGAAAACCATAGCAATTTATGTAAAATGACACAGAAAAAATACCCCCTGCTGAAAGTTGGTGGTAATATTGGTGCAGATCAACGGATTAAAATAGACCTGAATTCTATTTATTTTTTAATAGCCACACAGGTCAAAGAAGTTGGGCTTAATACTTTCCTCAATAAAGTGTCACAGATATATTAGCAGATAATTGCCAATCAAATAAATTTCTTTAATGTCAGTCACTTCTGTGCTTGTGGCAATAAAGGTAACTGCAACCTGATATCAAAAATATTACATTTGTATTTACAGATATTCAACATTTTGGATGGAGTAGTTGTCAGCAAACAAGCAATTTCCCCTTAGGGATCAATAAAGTATATTTTATTTTATTCAAATTATTGTCAAATTCCTTCTTGCTGCTTTAGTTGAATCTGTATGAATTTAGTGTAATTTGCTTTGTGAATTGTAGCGGAAAATTTTTATTTTACTATATGATTATGAGTAAAACAATGCATAACAGCATAATGATACTTGTGTAATGCACGTGTTCATGAGAAAGTCTTCTGAAGCTCCTTTCCGGGCCTTGGCATTTCAATAAAGTTATTAAATTGTTTCTTCTATGCACCCTCATGACGTGCTCGACTCCCCTAGTGAAAGAAGATACGTGTGCTTGCTATCTGTTCTGCAACCAAGTAGATTATCAAACTATGTGAATGGAATGAAACTCTCCCTATAAATCTGTAAGTTGTGTCCTGCTGGAGGCTCTTTCTCCTGACTGCGATCAGTGATTAGAGACTTCGAATAAATACCAATTAAGAATATATTTTTTCTCTGGCTCTTTGGGTTTTGAAATGGTTTTTCCTCACTCTTTGTTAAATAAAATTCTCCACAACAGAATCTATTACAGATTAATTTAATTAATTTTGATTTATTTATTTTTTATTTAACTTTTATTTATCTATTTATTATTTATTCATATTCAGTCAAATCAAATTACTTTCATCGTTCTTAGATATACAGTATATGTATATTTTATAAACTATCTCTTATGGTTATATTTGTATAATCAATATTTAACACTTTAGATGGAGTAGCTTGTCAACAAATAAGTAATGTCCCCTGGGGGATCAATAAAGTCTATTCTATTCTAAACCAATTTGAAGTTGAAAATCTAACCATTTTTTCCCCAAAATAAAAGAGAAATTTGCAGCTGATTAGAAAGAAAGTTGCGTTATGGTGGCACACTTTTATCCCCTTCAAACACACTCGTGCAATTTTCAGAATAAAGTTCTAAAAAATAAATTGCTGCCACTTCGAAGCACAGTAGGAGAACTCAGGTCTGATGATTGGATCATCAGGTCTCAAAGGCTCTCTCTGCCTCAAGGCCCGCTGACCAGAACAAGCAAAGTCTTACCAGGACGACGGGGCAGATTGAGTTTGGGGGCAGGATGTGATCCTTCAGGGGTCCGCAGTCACACTCAGGTTTGACATGGGAAGCACACTTGTTATGGAGCTGGAGGAGGTGGAAGCTTTTATTAACAACCTCAAACTTGTGGCAACAGAAATAAATATTTCAGCTGCGTTTTCAGGGTTTATTTGCAAATGCACACATCGCCGTCTCCGTCTTATTTTCTATTATCTTAGAGCTGCAAACAAGTGTTTTCTGAGTGTAAATTGGCAAAATGACTTGTGAGGTATCAGAGGTGCCAAAATGAAAGCCTAAACAACAAGAAGCAGTGGGAATATAATGAGGAGGTGGCTGCCTCTCAGCGAGGGGTGGCTTACCGTGATTTGACACCACACACAGTGGAGCCCAGTCAGGCCCTGGTAACACTTAATGGTTTTGTGACACTTGTCACACTTGGTGGGGCAGTTCCCCTCCACCCAGAAATGATGCATTACCTGCAGAAAGGAGGAGAGACGGCATACTGGGTGGAAAAACAGCGAGAAAAAGAAACGTGGTGCAGAAAAACAAGATGTATACAAAGGTAGAAGTGACACGGCAATTAAAGAAAGCAGAAAGGAAAGAAAACAATCAGGAGGAAACGAGAAATAAAGGAGAGAAAAGGAAGACAAGAGGCCAAACAAGTGATGATGTGTGTGTTTTAGAGTTCAAATATTATTCTGGTAACAAGCGATGCTTAATAACAGATTGAATAATATTCGTTGTAGCAGAAGATCATTGTCAGGACTCACCTCAGTGTTTTTCTTGGATTTCACGTACGTTTTGATGCAAGAAAGTGGAGCGCGAGCCACACAGCGCTCATGGACTGTATACTTGCAAACTGATAAAAGATAGAATAAAATAAACAATCCATAAAATATATACACCTCTGGAAAAAAATAAAGAGCCCACTGCACCGAACCCCATT
The DNA here is from genome assembly GCA_903066825.1 of Alfaro cultratus. Taxonomy (NCBI): domain Eukaryota; kingdom Metazoa; phylum Chordata; class Actinopteri; order Cyprinodontiformes; family Poeciliidae; genus Alfaro; species Alfaro cultratus. The sequence goes on from CAEFZX010009996.1 coordinate 135,302, forward strand.
GAAAACCTCCTGGTTATTCCACCAAATATTGATTTCTGGACTCTTCCTGAGTTAAAACATAAGTGTTGTTGTTTCTAAATGAATATGAACTTGTTTTCTTTGCATTGTTTGAGGTCTGAAAGCACTGAATCTTTTTCCTTATTTCTCTGCAAATAAATACTAAATCTTAACAATCCAAACACGCTACTAAATCAGCACAGAAATGGCTAACTGCACATCAAAATCAACCGCTTTAGACTGGGTTCACACTGCAGCCTAAAGTGACCAAATCCAATTTTTTATCAAATCTGATTTCTTTGGCGTTGTTGTTCACACTTCCAAATATATAAGGCTTGTTTGTGTTCTCCAGTGTCAACAGCAAACAACCTGAAAGTGTCCCGCACGCGCAGTAGAGGGCGCAATAAGGTCACACATACAGAGCATGCTCAGTGTTTTGCCAACCGCCATAAAAAAGAAGAAGAAGTGCTCAGTGTTTGCGGAAGTAAACATGGATGCTAACGGTGGAGCATAGCTTACACATTTGAAGGTGTTGTCCGACCGGAGCCAGCACATTAACAACTTCCTCATTATAGTCCACCATGATTGTTGATTTTCTTCCTGCTTGTGCGTATCGGGACGTAGAATAGTGACATTTGTAGAATATCAATGATGTTTATGTCGGATGAATGCGACCTGACCGTTCAGATTCAGGTCACATTTGAATCAGATGCGTATTGAATACCCAAGTGGCCTGGGTCGAATTCGAAAAACATGTGACCCATTGTTTTTGACCCATTCTAAAAAAAATGGGTTCATCAGACAGTTTTCATCAGACTGTCATGAAAAGATCAAATACAGGTTGCATTACGGCAAAACAAAAATTGGAATTGGGCCACTTTAGGCTGCAGTGTGAATGCAGCCTTAGTTCCTGTACATAAATCATTAGAAAACCTCAACAGATGAGAGAATCAGTACAAATCCTGAACTCTGCAAACAATAATATCCAGAAATCCTTCTCTCTGTTTGATCCAACCTTGAGAAATGTTGACAAAATGAAAGCATGGTTTCATGTATAAAAAAATCAACTAAAAAAATCCAAACATAAATTTTCTCCTCTGAATAAACATCAGTGTGAGAATAAGCCACTGCATTCAAACATTCTGTTTTCAGATGGGATGTTTTTTATCAGAAACCAAATAAAAATGTCAATAGCACCCAAACAGTGGATGATTGTTTGTGTATTTAGAGATGAAATGCTGAGCGTCAGACTCACATGAGCAGCAGAGTCCCTGCTTCCCCAGCCCAATTAGCATGTTGAGACACAGGTTACAGTAGGCGGGTTTGTTGAAGTGCTTCAGCCTCCACACATGCTGTCCATCATCTTTTACGTTCTGAACAAACAGAAACATCCATTACTTACTTTATCATTAACAACTGTAACAGCTTTATTACGTTTCCATGTGTTTCTTATAGTGGAAGACAGTGAATTATTATTATTACTTATTCTTTTTGCTGCAGTAGCAATGGGAATGATTCTGTAGGAAACTCTGAATTCAGTTTCAGTTTATTTATTAGAAATATTTCATTCATTAATTCATTCACAAATAGAAAACGAGCGCTGGTTGGGACTTAAAATGAAGACAGAGAAATGCAGCCATCTAGTGGACAATGTGAGAATTACACCCTCAGAATTGGTATGAGAAAGTTGTTCTCTAATGCAATTTTTCTTTTTTTAGATCCAATAAAAAGCTTTTCTGGTTAGCTAATAAAATATGGTTTTTAGTGACACTTTTTATTATATATTCTTTTGTTGACTCTCAAATAAAAAACAAACAAAAGGGGGAATAAAACAATACAGTTGTGACAGTGTAAACACATTGCAATATACATGAAAGCAAAAAAGAAAATGGTGACAAATTAAAATGTAGGGTAAGTTAATGAGTAAGAACTAAAAAACTAAATAAATCCTGAAAACCATAACTTCTCAAATAACAGCTGGGCATACATTTCTACATTGAATGCAATAAGACACCTAACTAACACAAGGAAAAGAACTATGCTACAGTGTGACGCACAACTGTTATCCAAATAAAGATATTGCTCACCAAATGTTCAACTCTCATAAAATTGCCCTACTAATTGCGAAATTTAATTGCAATTAAATTTTGCAATTTACGGTAATTGCAAAATTGCACTTTTGCAATTAAATTGCAAATGGGCAATTTAGTTCATTCCAAAAATGTAATTAGTTTAAAAATTTTGTGTAAGTAATGGCAAGCAGACAAACACTCAAAGAATGCTTAGCGACATGTTTTTGTATCCTGAGATGGAAGTATTTTACATCGATCTGACTCTTGTGTTTTATTAAGGAAAATGTTTATTTTAATGTCCTGTTCACACTAAATGTTTTGAGCAGAATTCATTGTGATGTTCAATAAAATTCATCATCAGATCAGAAAATTTGTTCATGCAATTTGAAGCAAGAATTTAAATTATTCTAAAGTAAAATAAGTAGTTGTTTTTAACTTGATATTGTGAGTGAAAATAATAGAGAAATGTGGCTCTTTAAATAGGTGAGGGCAGTTTTTTTTCTGGCATATTGTGAAATAATTATTTGGTTTAAATTGCAGCATTAAGTTAAAACTCACATTCAAGATTAATGAACTTAAAAAACAATGTTTAGACAACTTCTCTCTTGTTGCTAAATCAACTTTATGAACTTTAATTTCAGAGTTAAGAACAAAACAATTTTCTTGTTGACTTAAAATGCATTTTCAAGGCAGAAGATGGACTTTCATTTTCAAGTTAAACCACCTTCAAATGGTTTACAGTGTGCAAATTGATTTTGCACTACTGTGTGATGAATCTTCCCTCTTATTGTTAGGGACAAGTGGAAGAAAAACAAAGATAACTCAAAGAATTCAGCGTTGAGACAGCAGTGAAGCTTCTTGATGAAGTTTATAGGCTTGTTTCTTATTTAAGAGTCAATTTCTTTGCAATTCCTCACCAAAAAGATTGAAGACTAAATAAAGAAACAAATTCAAACTTCATCAGGCGACCTGGAACAGTTCAGCAATGATTCTTTAACATTTTACAGTATGATGGAGCAGAACTGAAGGTTCAAAAACTAGGCAGAGACAGAAAATCAAATTTGATCCAGAGAGAAATTAGAAAAGAAGTGTGTAAACTGTAAATATAGACTCCTTTATGTTTCTGGAAAAAACTTTAATAGTAATAGATCATAAAGATGAGGAAAAATCCACTAAAACACCACAAACATGAAGCTACTACAACAGAAACATATGCCTAAGAGTGATTTTCTTTATTCTTCTTATTACTACTATTTACATGATGTAATTAGAGAAAGGATGTGTCAAATTTAGAGTAATTAACATAATCACCTTGCAGGACAGATCTGAAATGAGGTTAAACAAAGAGGAGAGGTGAGGATAATAAAGCTAATTTACACTTGTAAGGTGTAAGACATTATATATACACAAGCTCTTAAAAGAAAGTGTTAAATAATTGTCTTATGAATGTGTTTTTAAAACTGTGTGAAACGTTTCACTGTTTAGTTTTTTCTTTTTTGCAATATTGTAACAAACAGAGAAAAAACAATATCTGATGTAGCTGTGGCGATAAATTAAAAGCAACAATTACACACTGATTGAAAATTAAAAGGTTTGATGACACACTGAGGAGGTAATTTTCTCTTTAGCGCCTTTATGATGTCAAATGAAAATATAAAATGATGGAAAATTAAAAAAATTAAGCAAAACTTCAGTATGCTTGAATATTAGCTTCCATGTGGTAACCAAGAAGTGTTTTGTTTTGTTTTACCTGCTTTTGCAGATTCCATTCAGGTTTTATTTAATTTTCCTGTTATCAGTGGCAGATGCATGTGGTTTCTGTGTGACTCACCGTCTCCAGACCCAACAGGACCAGCAGTGGGATGGTGGTCATGCCTCCTTGGATCCACTCCCCCAGGGACACCGTACCGTCCTGATCGTAGTCGATCTCCTGCATCATTTCCTGGAGGATCTGTGACATAAAACAGTTTGGATTTCCAGTTACAAACTGAAACATCACACTTATAATTTACATCTTTGCTCCACACCTTTTGGCACCGCCACTAAAACTATGTTTAATAGTTCATATTCATCCAACGACACAGAAAGCCACGCATTAGTTTACTAATGCTGTAAAGATTAAGGTCTAACAAGCGGATAAACTAAAAATAATAATAAAGTATATCTTACTGAAATCCATTTGTTACACTAATTTCATTGAAAACACCAATAACTGTGGTACATACACTGCAAAACACAAAATCATACCAAGTATTTTTGATCTAATTTCTAGTAAACTTGAAATAAGACAAAACTAACTTAGAAGTAACTTTTCAGTAAGAAATAGGAGCTTGTTTTAAGTGAAAACTGGCAGATTATTTCACTTAGAACATGGAAAAAATCTTGTTATAAGTGACATAATCTGCCAATGGAACTAGGACTTTTTTTTAATCAATATTAAGGAATTATTTACTCATGTTTCTTGCTGAAAAATTACTTAAAAGTTAGTTTTGTCCTCTTTTAAGGGTACTAGAAACGAGATCAAAAATACTTGGTATAATTTTGTGTTTGTATAATTTTTGAAGAACACAACACAGTAATATTTTGAGTCACATTAGTTGATTTAGTGTAGTTACAAACCTTACATATCACGCTCATAATTTACATTTTTGCTCCACACATTTTGGAACCTCCAGTAAAAATGTTCTTAATACGTATTTAATATTTATCATATTTATCCATCGATACAGAAAATATGGTATTAATTTAAGGTTCTGAGTAACTGATCAACTTAAAAAAATTGAAGTATAAGTTATTAAATTCCTTTGATTACACTAATTTAATTGAAAACGGCAGTAATTGTGGTACATGTTTTGTAGAATACAATATATTCTTATTCTGTAATTGTTTTTCCAGTGAGTATATGCATGGAATTAAATTTTTATATTCTTGCAAATATAACAAGAATATAAAAAATTAATTCCATGCATTTTCCAGAAGTGCTACAGTTTTCATCAGAATACCTCTAAAATGAAGCATGTTTTCTAATGTATTTTCCTAGCAAAACGTTGTTCTTACTGGTTTGAGCTCCGTCACGTCCCATTCCAGGTACTCTGCTACGTGCATCATCTGGGAGATAATGTGCTCCAGCTCCTGCATCACAGACGGTCATTACAGGCATAGAAATACAGTATTTACCTTCCAGTATGGAGACTGATAAACAGCTGGTAATAGCAGGTTGGGAACGCGTGCAGAAGAGCACAGCGGGAAACAAAGGCGGCGTGGGAAGAGCTCCTCGCCTGATGGTTTAATTACAGAGAGCCTGACATTTGTGTCTGGTGCCACACTGGATTATCAAGATGCTAAGGGCAGTTTTGAAGCGGAGAGAGAAGAATCACGGGTTCATGTTTTGGTAGAGAAGAATCACGGGTTCATGTTTTGGTAGAGAAGAATCACGGGTTCATGTTTTGGTAGAGAAGAATCACGGGTTCATGTTTTGGTAGAGAAGAATCACGGGTTCATGTTTTGGTAGAGAAGAATCACGGGTTCATGTTTTGGTAGAGAAGAATCACGGGTTCATGTTTTGGTGTTAATATGGATCTTACTGGAAAAACTCTCCTATTTTTTTCCCCACTTCCAGCAATGAGTGTTTTTAAAGACTTCCTCCTACTAACTTTACCTACAAACTTACTTTTTTTTTCATTCATAAATTAGTTAGATGTCTTGTTAAATTATTTTAAGAGCAGCAACAAATATTGAAAAACAAACTTACTCAGGTATGAAAATACAGATAGTTTCCAGAAATGACTTGAGCAGATTTTCAATATTGTAATTTATTATATTAGTGTATAAGATAGCTAACAGGAGGAAACTTCAACTTATGAAGCCATTTTGTTGAAGAACTAACATGACTAAATATAGTTAGATCGATAGATAGAAAAATGTTTGTCAGTATATTGGATTCATTAAAATGCATTTACAATAATATCTGAACTTTTAAATACGTTTAATACTACAATGTCTGGTCAAGAGAAAACAGACTGCTAAATTATCAGCTGCATGACAATGATAGTTATAAAAATGTTTTTGAAAAAAGATGTTTGTCTCAAAATTACATTAGTAGTGCATTTAGCATGTATTTAATATATTGTCACCTCCCTAAAAGTGGTCTGTTGTTTTTCTTTTTGCCAACGTCACATTTTGCAAAAAAAAAAAGAAAAAAGACGTAAGCCATTATTTTAGGAAGGTGACAATATGATATTTTACAGTATAACTACAATATATTTAACACATTTAATATATAACAGACATAAATGTTTTTGGATGACAAGACAAATTAAAAAATTGAGAAATACTCCAAAAAATACTGAAAGTTTCAGTTTTTGAATAAGAAAAGTGTTTGAAAATGTACAAGAAAATATACTGTAAAAACACAAAAAATAACAGTTTTGGATTAACAGACATGTAAGTAAATTTAACATGATAAACAGTCAAATTACAATAAAAATCCCAGAACATTTTCAATATTTTCTTTTTTTTCTTACACTATAGATATAAATATACTTTGCAGAATATTGACACAACTTTTAGGCCATAATTTGTAAATAACTACATTTGAGGTTTTATTACCAAGAATGTTCTATCCATATGTACAATGATTCCATATAATAAGAGTAACATTTTTTAATTCCAATACTAAGTGTAACATATTTCTAATTTATTCATTAGAAACCCTTCTACATCAAATAATTGGACCAATTCAGCCTCACTGGAAAAGCAGCACAAAATTTCATCTTTTTTGCATGAGGGAAAAAGAAACCAGAAAAAACTCTCTCCTTAAATGAACCAGATATGATTTGTTTATTGCAGCCTGGTGAAGCGTACATTTAGACCGCATTGCGCCACCTGGAGGGCGGGATCAGGTGTGTTGGCGTGGGTGTTTGCACACCTGATGCCCCTGAGCACAAGTGTGCATGCAGCAGTAACAGGCAGTAAGGGGGTTGCACAATAATTGACTACAAGGCAATATGTTCTTAGCAAGTGTTTTATTAATTCACTGCATTTTTGCTTCATAATGGCATCTTAGTGATTTTGTTTGCTCTGAATGCCAACAACCTGTGTTCCTGGAAGGATTCCAGATGCTGGGTTACACTTAATGAGATTTTTACAGGCCTTTCTTTCCCTGTGCACAAATGTTTGATGATCCAAACCAGCTCTTTGTTGATTGGGGGGAAAAAAAACAAAAAAAACATACAGATTTATGCGCTCGACTTGAAAGAGAAAAGAGGAAAAAATATTTACCGAGCTATCCAGCGATCCGTTTCCATCTGTGTCGTAGAGCCGAAACATAACTGTGGAAATGAAAAATAAAGCAAAATATTAGTCCTGGATCAGTGTTTCTCAAACGTTTTCAGGCTGAGAACCACTTTACACATTCAACAAACACTCAACAACCTGACTTGAAATTCCACCGCAACAACAACATTTTAATATACACAAACTGTGAAATGAAAATATTTTTATCTTAACACAATTCCACTAGGGGCATTTTGGGTTATTTACATACTGTATTGTGAAAAGTGTGGTTTCTAAGCTTTCCGATGAAGTCAAACACAAGGAAATCAAAAAAGAAGTTGTTTTTACTACGAAGTGTAAAAACATTTATACATTAATAACTTTTAGACCTATTTGTAATTTAGAAGCACAATTAAAGAAAAATACACTGTCTATTTTTTCTTTAATTTGGCAAAAACTAAAATCCTCTTCTGTACCATTAAATATAAAAAATATATGCATCCATTTACTTATATATTGTATTTAATTAATTTAGTAATCTTCAATTAAATAAAAACAATAGTTGTTGAGGTGTGAGCAAAGCATCATAAGCAAGTAAAATCGAAAGAAAAAAAACCTAACAGTTCTCACTGAGTCCTACCGTTAACGGCTTAGAGCCGTTCAAAAGAATCGAATCGTTCGTAAACGACACATCAAAACTCTCAGGAGGCATAACTTAGCTTCCTCCAATCATACAAGTTGTCCTAGAGTTGTTTTCTATTAAGTTTTTCTTTTGAGTGACCCGGTTTTAAGCCACTTATCCAATATTATTTTAAAACACGATGCTTTGGTAAGCTAGCTGTAGTGTCCCACTTTGAGCTGACGTCACGACAAACAAACGGTCGTTGACATGCAGTACCTTTATGACCACCAGGGGGCGCCCGCAGACCACGCGTGAGTCGGGAACCACATTTTCAGAAAGATTGTTCTAGAATCTAGATCAACGCTTTATCCACCTCCTCAATCTTTAAAGTGAATATTTACAGACAAACTGTGGAATAAAACATAATTTTACTCTTTGATGTTTTCTAGTGGCTTCAAATAAAAAGAAATTGACCCATAATAACTTGCAAGCTGTTTGCATTTAAATTAAACATCGACAGTAAAGTTATATTCAACGTATGATTGCACCCTACTGCGTCTCTTAAAAAGGGAGTAAGAAAATCTCACATATTTATTATTTTCTTATTTTTGCAAGAAGAAGTCGTGTCTATTCTTTAAATGCTGTGACCTGGGCCTGTTTCTGTTACACAATCAACAAGTCGCTGTTTCCATGGAAACAAAACAGTGCATAAGCAGATCTGTCAGAGACGTTTATTTTAAAGAAGCTGTTGCTGTTACTCAGGTGCAGGTGCTGTCAGATTGATAAAGACATGTTTATCTGATGTGGGATGGCTGCAGAAAGACCCAAGACTGCACATCATGTGAGCCTAAAACCGACAAACAAGAAAGATGTGTGTGTGTTAACACACTGCCAAGGAACAAAATCAACAGCGATGTTAGAAATGCAATAGTGAGAAACAATTATTCGCATGTAGAAAACATTAAAGTCATGTGCCAAACTTTTCATGTGCCAAAATTTTCTCTAAGATCAAAATCTTTGAAGAAGTTACCAAAAACCCCAAAAGCTCCACTTCACTCTGCATACGATAATGATTAGGTAAAATATTACTGACAGCAAAGTTATAAACACACTGAACATCAATGGCTGGTTTGGAAAGGTTGCCTGTTGGTGTCAATGCGACATCTACATGTTTCTGCTTTGCATTTGCATCAAATATTGATTGCATCAGCAGGACTCTGCGTAACTGGATTGCATGCTCAGGAGACAGATGCATAACTCAATCATAAGACTTCCCTTGGACAGATGAAAGTAAAGTAGAAAATATTTTTTTAATTTAACAATGGTGCCTTTTTGACAATAACATATCATAAGAATTATCAAGTGCAATAATTCACCTGCTTATGTTCGGTAAGAGTAGAAAAAAAATTTCTAAAGTAAAAAAAAAAATCATCAAACAGTACTGCATAGTGGACCCTCATCTATTCACAGCTCAGTATTTGGAAATTCATATATTTTCAGATTTTTCTGTGGAAAATGACTCCATAATATTTATGGAAATATTTTTTCATAAATAAATATTTGAAAGAAAATGCAGCTTTGGAGGCTAAAATCCCCTGATGTTATCCTACTTGGCACGCTATTGGCTGATATTTGCAAAGCAGCCAATCCAGGAGCGGCATTTATTTTCCTTGTCGCTGATTGGCTGGACCATCCAGTAGCGGAAATAAGAAATTCAGGAGCTAGCGATGTAAGCGCTAATACGGTTTTCTCTGTGTATATTAGTTGATATTAAGATATATTTGGGGTTTTAACTAATAAAATAGAGTTATAAATGTTTTTAGAGGAGGGTCTCAAGTACTTGCTGATTTTAGTTCTTTGCTGGTGGCTGTGGACCCTAAATCTGGTGAAAACTTTCAACTCTGTTTATTTTACATGAAAATTTAATCTAATAAAAATATAAATGAAGGTCTCCTACTGACTTATTCTACTGAAGGATTTTATTTTTAACATTTTTATGTTGATGTTTTGTCATTTAAATCACATCTGAGCTCACTTTTAACACATGTGTTGAAACAACTGTAACAAGATGAAAAAGATTAAAGTATAAAAATTTTAGAAATGTTATTTAAGCTTACATTGAATTTGCTTAGTTTAGCAAAAATGTTTGCTGCTTCAAACAGTGATCATCAGGTTTGCAAATCTATTTAAACCTTTTTTCAAGCACTGATAATAATTTAGGTTATAAAACACTAATAAAAAAAAATAAGTGAAATCCCCAGGAAGCATTTTTGCTCCTTGCTTTCCCAAAAAAATCTCAGAGTAAGATTACCATGTAGTGAAAGACTGTGTTCTGTTTTACATAATAATTATCTTAATACTTAAAGAACATTTCACTCTACAACAGAACAAGTGGATACATAAAAACATATATAACATTATAATCTATATAAATCAGCTTAGCAGTAATTAGCAAGCCAGCAGAGGGAGCCCTCCTCCAATGAAGTAACAAGACTCTAACCTCAGGTTCAATGAGATATCACTTGGAGTTAGTTTCACAATGTGTTCAGAAATAGTTGTGAAGGAAGAGTGAATTAAATTATTTAGTAATCTCTATGCTTAACAAGCGCCATTCCTCTCAATTATTCAACATGCGACTGAGAATTACAGTGAAACATCATTCAATAAAGACTCACTTCATCCCAATTAAGAAGTGTAACAGAATTCTGTTATAAATAACCTGCAGTATAAATTTATCTCAGGATGATTTTATTAAATGGACGTAGAACCTTATTTTTTCGTGTCTTTTATCAGAATCTGAAACAGCTGGCTTGTTTTGGCTCACAAGGTTTGTTCAGATCAGGAAAGCTGTGTTGACCAGTTACTGAAACGCTTCAGAAACGGGACTGGTTTTGTGGACACAAGGATAGATCATTGACAGATTTTTAAATTTTTGCTTGTCATTGCCAGAGTTGTTTTAATACAGATGATCTAAACTGTAAACCATTGTTTTTACTTTGCTATTCATTGTGTTTGAGATTTTGCTTTGTCTACTAAATGACAAAAATGTGTTTGCTTGACCTTGTTTACAGAAGGAGAAGTTAAAGTGGTCTGTTTGGGTGGTCATGTGTTGAAATAGAAAAACCGCATTCCAAAGTAAGTGCTTTTCTGACTAAAACATGACTCCAGCTTAGAAGGACTGACATTTTGTAAAACAAATCTTTATAGTTCTCATAGGAAAATCAATGTTACAAGATCAGAACCTACTAACGAATGAACAAAAATAGTATAAAACACTTTAATCAGTGTGTTTTTAGCAGCAGTTCAATAACACAATTAGCTAATGAGATTAGATTTGAACTTTTTTTGTTTAGCACAACCATAGAAACCCATGTTGTATCTGAAAAGAATCTATTTCTTCAAATCACAAACTATTTTAGATAATCTGTAATCATTGGAGCATGATTTAGTCCAGCTTTAACTTCACTCAGGACCTGATTTAAAGTGGGAATCATTCAGTTCAGTTTTAATCAATTTATACACATAACATTTTAAATAGAAGCACCCCTTTTTTCATGCTAACTTCAGCTCTCTACCGGGTAAGAAAATATTATTTTTTAGATTTCTTCAGTACAATGGTTTAAAAAAATTATGTATTATGTTTTAAAATATCGCTATTTTATTATTGCTATGCACTGTAAAATAACAACAGATGGCAATTTTAGATAACTAGGAAGCTACTACTGGCATCAGGCAACATTTTCTTGATGTTGATTGTTACCATTTTCCCTGTTTCCATGTACCAAAATGTTGCAACACTTTTAAAGTGGTCAGGGCTTCTTTAGTGCTAATTTAGCCAAACAAAAGTCATGCTAACAGAAGCAGCACTTGTAGTTAGCATGATTTGTTAACTACAAAATCCTCTAACTAATACCTCATAGTATTAGGTGATACATAGTTTTGCTTAGAGTAAAATTCCCCCACAAATTAACTTGACAAAAACAGGGAACATCTCGTAGCAACCACGGCTAAAGGAGCAGCCCTAAAATAGACTTTAAATCAGTCAAAATGCTTCCCTGTGGTCCACTACAGCTTGAACATTTAACCTTATTTGTCACTGGTTCATGCAATGTACCTTTGCCTCTGACTTCATGATGATAACAGAATCAGACATAGGATGATACCAACACTCTAGTTTGTCCTCAGGGCGCCCGCCTTCCAGCAGCGAGAGGTAAAACACAATATCCTTCAGCTGCACCGTATCCAGAGGACCGGGCGGGGCAGGGGTCTTCAGAGGAGTCGAGTTGCTTTTGATGAGCTTAAGGCCTGCAGGGGGACACAAATGAAAGGTCAAAACATCCTCCACAATGCCTGTGTTACCCCAAATACCTGCTGGTTAGGGTGTCTATCTTCACAAAACTGATCCATGGACAGAAACAGGCTAATGTTATTGTTTTTACTGAGATAGGAGCAAAGACTGAAGAAATTATGTAAAAATTAAAAAAACAAAAAAAATTCTTCAACTTTCTCAGAACCTAGAAGGTACATCACTGCACAAACAAAAAAAAAAAAAACAAGTAATTTTGGTCTATACTCTAGTGCAAATATCTTATTACACTTGAAAAAAAGCTAACTTAAAAGTAACTTTTCAACAAGATATAAGTGCTTGTTTAACTAAATAATTCCTTAATATTGATTGAAAAGTACTTGTTCTATTGGCAGATAAATTAACTTATAACACAGGAAAAATGTCTTGTGATAAGTAAAATAATCTGCCAATGGAACAAGAAATTTTTATCAATATTAAGGAATTATTTACTTAAAACTAGCATTTATATCTTGCTAAAAAAAAAGTTACTTGTTAGTTTTTTTTTTAAACTTATTTCAAGTTTACTAAGATATTTACACCAGTAACTATACCAAAAATATTTAGTAAGATTTTATGTTTTTGCAGAGTATAACTATCTTAGAATGAGAACTGGTCAATATGTCTGAAAAACATATCAGGACATAAGTGTTTCATATCAGTTGATATCAATAATTATTTATTAGGTTTTTTGATCTAAAAATCTGAAATACTGGCAAACTTGTGACATGACCTTTTCCTCACTTATCAACAGTTTCAGTATTTTTTTTTATTTTTAAGCAATTATGAGTCACAGTGGTGAAATCTTAAACTGCTTCTGTGCAAGTTGCTCAACTGGTCGTTGCTAGGTAACCAAAGAGTGAGTGAGTTGCTAGGTAACCAAAGAGTGAGTGAGTCAGTTGATTCCAACCAACCAAAATTTTCATAATGTTCCTACCATGGATGTGTAGTTTTAGAAAAAAGTTTTAGAAAACTACATATTAAGGTCCAGAAATGTTTCAGCAAAGTCAATTTCTGGAAAGTAATTGACTTTCCGGAAATTTCTGGAAAGTCAATTCCAGTGACTGGAAATCCAGCAAAGAATCCTTGCTGGATTCTTTGTCAAATCCAGCAAAGATTTGACAAAGAATTAGGATAATTATTAATACTAAAGAAAGCTGCTTCATGCAAAAGCTGGAGGGATTTTAGGTCATAACAGATTTTTGCATTTCACAGAGTCCAAGGTGAGAGAAGTTGGACAGTTAAAGAGAGGAATAGCAGTTGCTGATGATTTTGTAGAAACCCAAATGAAAGTACCAAAATGTTCAAAATGTAAATTTTGCATAATACGTCCCATTTAAGGCAAAATAAATCCTCAAAAGTGCAAACAAATATTTTTTTTGTTTCTTTTTTTAATGTCAATGTTAAGTTCATTTATTAGCACACTTCAGCAACAAGGCAGTTCAAAGTGCTAATTATGAAAAAAGCAACAAACATCACATTATGGCAATCAATCTAATGTACATTAATATGCTGATCAATGTTCCACTTTCCACTAATCAAAGGAAATCATTTTACTGTTGCTTTTTAATAGGCAAGGCAGCTACTTTGGATCTTCTGTTCATATTTTCTACTTCACAAACAAAATATCCCACATATAGTGTAACAACAAAACTACATGTTAGTTCTTGAAAATATTGCCTCAGTATTCCTGCAGTGACCTTCTGGAGACTCAGTTTTGTAACATGAACAAGCAGGATTATTGTACAGAGAGATTTGACAATGTTGCTAAATATCTCAAGGGCACAACTGCTTGGTAACACTTCAGCACCGCAGCAAAGCTGTCACCCAAATTGAAAAATATAACGGTCAATATGTGAATAAATGAAATGCATAATAAATTAAACTTAAAGCAATGTAGGTAATAAACTAAAGAAGGAAATACCAATAAAATTCTCTGACTTTAGAAATACTAAAAAGTCAGTGTGAAAAGAATGTGTGGAAGTAAATGAATACCAGTAATAAAAAAAAAAACTTACATGATTTGCTTCCTCCCAAGATTTCTTGGTTTTTTGCTTTTTTCCACAATTAAATGTTTTTAGATCATCAAACAAATGTTCAGACAAATATAGCTTGAGTTAATGCAAAGAGCAGATCAAACAAATATAAATAATAAAGCTATCCAAACAAATATGGCTCTATGTAAAAAAGAATATTGCCATCTTGTTGTCATCCAGATTAACCTGCCACCACCCTGTTTGATTATTGGTATGATGACTAATTGTTTTATAAAATTCTCTCTTAGTTTTATGCCAGTCTGTGATGGTCCCTCCGTCGCACCATACTGACACACAAATCATTATTCGTTCCTTCTCCGTTGAGGACAAATTGCGCTTGGACAGTTTCCCCTCCAATAGTTGGACAAATAAAATCATGGACTCCTTATTCAATGTGTGTCAGTTGGACTTTGTGCTGACCGGTGCCATTTAATAGTGACTGAACACATTGTGTCCATTTATCTTGAAAGTTAACTGCAGTATTTGTGTTTATTTTATGGGTTATTCTATGTATGTTTTGTTTTTGTGGTGTTCACTTTGTTTTTCTACATATATGGTACTGGAAGCAGTCATTCATTGCATTGTTTTTATTTAATACTGAAATTAGATCCTAGTCTTTAACATCTAGTCTTTAGTACCCTAATCACTACTACAATTACAATTGAGATTGTACTTATTTTTTACTCATCATAAAAATTTGCAGCTAATACAGCCTCTACAAGTGTGAGCCAGTCATTTTGACACTGCAAAACAACCGGTACCTGCTGTAATATGTAATATGTTATGGTTCCATTTTTCCGTCTTTTTGGCATTATTACACAACAATGATTTAGCGTAAATGCTAAAAACAAACAGAGCCCCTGCCAAGGGAATTGGCAGACTCTACGATTTACATTTCATGCCACCTGGCTGGTTCCTGCAGCAGAATTATAACATCTGATTACAAAAATACGAGTATCTACGTAACACCAACATCTGCTGTATTTACATCTACTGTTTGCCTTGGGAGGTGGAGGGAAGTTTCTTTCTATGCTTACCAGATACTCTGGGCTTGTCAGCAGATGAGGGACTGGGTTTGGGTCCCTTGTTGCTAAACGACATGAAGAGATGTTGACAGAACTCCTCAGGGAGTTCACTCTCCAGGAAAGTCTGCATGAAGACCTTGAAACCTTCGAAGTCAATCTCCTAAAGCCGAGACAGAAACAGATGAATGGTCAGGATCCCTCCACAATCAAGTCTCAATCAATCAGTCAAGTTTATTTGTACAGCACATTTCAGAAACAAGGAAGTTCAAGGTGCTTTATGTTATAAAAATACAAAAATTAACAACTGAAGCATTATATTTTTCCAAGTGCTGTCATTACAATCAAAACGTTGATTAATGTTTCATTTATTATGGTTCAAAAGCAACTCTAAACAGCTGGCTCTTTAGTCTTGTTTAGATTTAAAGGAACTCAGTGTTTCTGCTGTTTTGCAGTTTTCTGGAAGTTTGTTCCAGATTTATAGAGCACAGAACCTGATTGCTTCTGGTTCCACAGAGCGATGAACCTCCTTGGTACACTCCATTGTAGAGCCAGTGGGTATCGGTCTGTGACTTGGTACTGATTGTTCGTATTCCTTAAATAATTCAGATCTGAATATCTGATATTTGTTTGTTTATTTGGATCTGTTCCTGGTGTCTGCGTCGTAAAAAAGCATTTGTTACATAAACAATTACACACACTTAACATAATATTAAAAACATAGCATATTAATTAATGAATTAATATGCTAATGCAAGAGTATAACACTTTATGTAAATTTGGTAATTCTAACTAAGCTAAATCAAGAAAAGTTTGGTCTGATATAACTTTAGACAGTGAGAAAAAACGTCTCACTGTTTGTGCAAAAATTTGGTTTCAACTATATATATAAATTTAATAAAATATAACATTTTTACCTGACTGAGGATTTCCTGCTTCTTTAACCGGAAGCATGAGGAAGAGATAAGTCAAGTTTAAATTACATTTTTATAATACATTTGCATACAGCAACCATTCACATAAATATACAGAAAGACACTTTCATTGTTTTAACTGGAGTCAAACGTGAGACACATCAGAGTTTTGACTTTATACCATCTTCGGTTTAATTGGTGTCACTCCAGTGTTTGTTTAAAATCACTCACTTAAATAACTTACCCATGTTAGGATTTTATTTTCAGCACGTGGAGAAGAAACTACACTATAAACGGCTGGTTATGTAATGCAGTGTAAAGTCAACACACACCTCCTCTGGGTTGTATTTAGCCAACACTCCGTCTCCATGGAACTCCTGCAACACATCCTTCAGCTTCTTGGTAGAGTCTGAGGGAGAAATGTTTAAAACATGTCACCATTTTCAGGCTTCATTTATAGCCAAACTTACATCTGTTTTCACACTCTGCATTAATGGCTTTTACACAGCTTTGTGTTGAGGAATTTAAGCAATCATTTCTTTTTGAATTGCTACAGAAAATCTGCGTTTCAGGCGGCCATTGCTGCAGATGTTTTGATCTCTATTGAGAACTTGTGAGGAATAAAGAGACGTTTATAAGCTAAATAATTGCATAAAAGAGTTCATATATATGGATTATAGACAGGAAGGATGAGTGGGATTAACAGGGCTCTCTGTTGTAATATTAATATTAATCTGATGCTACAACATAAGAAATGCCTCTTAAAGATCTGTGTTATTATAATTACAATGGCTGATAAGATTTCTAACTCTGCTACCTCTTTTTTTGTCTCCTGCACTAATTGCTCTGAATCTTTTCTTTAGCCCAAATCCATTTCACCAACAGTGAAAATAAATAAATGCCTCACAGTGAACTGTGTGTCATTATTACTGACCATCTTTATTAATGCACCATCGACGCAAAAACCATTTAGGAGCAGAGTGATAATAAATCCACTAATTACCGGTCTGCCACATTCTCCAGGCACAACTAAATAGTAATTTACAATTAAGTCATGGTCAGGATTTAGGTTCATAAACACAGGCTATTTTCTTCAACTACAAAAGCAACCTAAATTTGTCTCTATTGAATAGCATATTGCGAATGTTCACATAAGCAATTATATTGCTGAAAGGGTAACTCTAATTGTTGTCAGACCTGGTGAGGCACACAGCTATTAAAATGTTATGAAAGTGTGCACAGCTCGCTTTAATGAGGGGAAAGGGAGATGCAGGGGAGAGGAGATGGAGGATGAAATGCCTATTGTTACCAAACAGGAGGTTTTATAACCAGGAGCTGCAGAGTGCATGCAGAGCAGCCAGGAGCTTCTGGAAACATGATTATTTGAAATCTGTCAGCTGTGCATCTTTGCTCCACATGCACATCAACACAGATTAGTTCTCCTCTAACTATTGTTGCTATTTTAACTTGTACTTCTTTATTACAGTTACATACAATATATTTGCACTTAAACCTGCAGTATGTAACATTTGCCAAAATATTATTTATATATTTGTTGAAACTGTCATGTCATGACAACATGTTATGAGGCAGATTATCTGGGAAAAAAAAAATAAAAAAAATAAAAATCGAGCTCCGCTCTTCTCACAGTGGTAATTAGAAACAACCAATCAGAGCCAGGAGGAGGGTCTTAGCGCTGTCAATCACCCTCTGAGTGGTGCTGCTCATCATCTCTTCCACCAGCCCTCATTGCTCTCGGATAGCAACTAATACACTGCAAAAACACAAAATCTTACCAAGTAATTTTGGTCTACTTTCTAATGCAAATTTCAGTACACTTGAAATACGACAAACTAACTTAAAAGTAACTTTTCAGCAAGATATAGAGGCTTGTTTTAACAAATAATTCTTTAATATTGATGAAAAAGAACTTGTTCCTTTGGCGGATAAATTAACCTATAAGATGGGAAAAAATGTCTTGTTATAAGTTAAATAATCTACCAATTATATACTTAAAACAAGCCTATATAGCTTCCTAAAAAGTTACTGTTAAGTTAGTTTTGTCTTATTTTAAGTTTACTAAGATATTTGCACTAGAAACTAGACCAAAACTAATTAGTAAGATTTTATATTTTTGATGTAGCCTCTGGATGTTAGAGCTAGTTAGCAAGGCCACAGATGATGGCAGATAAACAGATTTTCTGTAACAGTAATTCTTTGTCTGGCATTAGAACACTGAGCAGCGAGTACATTAGGTTGATTGACAGCACTAAGACACTCCTCCTGGCTCTGATTGGTTGTTTCTGGTCAAGAGTTCAGGGAGAAAGTGGAGGAAATTTATCTTTTCACAGATTATCAGCCTCATAACATGGTTACAATTTAACAAATATGAAAAAAATCCCATCTTTTTATAAAAGTTACAGACTGCACTTTTAATTCAGAGTTAGTAAAACCAAGTGCTGGACCAATTTTTACAAACATGAATAAAAACTTGAAACTGGAAATGATTTTATAGTATATAGTATGAGTTGAGTTCCCTTGTCTGTTTATTGGTCCGGATTTGTATTCAATTAGAGAACAAAGTTATTATTTTCAACACAAATAACTACAAGGAATTTATGGTGACAAACATTCATTATTCAGATTCATTGTGTGTGTTCTGAATAGTAAATGAAGATAATGGTTCAAACATCTGTGAGTTGTATTATGTACCATTGAAAGTGCATTGTAATCATTTTAAATGCAACCCTGAGGCAGAAACAAAAGATTTGTAGTCCAGTGCTGGACATTTACCCAACCTTCTTTCTGTTCAAAGACCATTGTTTTGTCTTTCTACGGAAACATTTCAGTCAGTGCTACAATTTAAATATTTTAACAGACATTACCCTTAATGTTAATGCTGTCAACTAAAAAGAATCACTGCATGCTCACATAATAAAGGATACAGAGCAGAATTTGGATTGAAGCACCAAACTGGATGGCCAATCCAGAACCCCAGTGCGTGTGCAGTGACCGTTTGTCGGAATCTTTTAAGGTTTGTTATGATAACGATGAACTATGCCAACACCTCAAAGCATAATATAAACATCCAGAGAAGGAAAACAACATTATGTGCAGCAAATTAACCTGTCCTTTTGGAGCAAGCCATGCCAAAATCCTTCCCAAACATTATGTTTTGGTGTTACCACAGTGATAACACCTTTGTTTTAGTTACATCCATGCTTTGATGCAATCTGAGAAGCTTTGTTTATGCTTGTGGTGCAGCAACCTCCGTAAATGTTTTGTTTTACTAAGGAGGATTAGCAATCGCAGCGAAGCAGAAATCCTGCCAACTTTCCACTAATAAAACAGTGATTGAGTTAAGCACCCATCAAACACCTTGCTTCCCTACCAAAGATTTCTTTGTCAACTTGAAGCAGTTCCATTTTTTTTTTCATTTATGACATTATAAGTCAGCTTGAAAGCAAGCAAGCTAGGGAGTTTGCTATTAAGAATAGCAAACTATTCTTAATCTTCTCTAATCTTAACTACTGATTATGTATCGTGATCAAGAACTTGTTATATCAGACAGTTATAGAAAAAATACTAGTACAACCTTGGTGTTTCAACATGATTTCATAAATAAAGCAAATCAGCAGGTGTGACCACCTGGAGAGCAGTGGTGTGTTTTAACCCAATTCTAAAATGGAAATACATCACCAATAGCACGATGCTGCATTTCCACTGATTGGTATGGATACGGTGGAGCTACTGTCATCCATTGATTAGGAGACAGAAATATATATTTATGATTATTTAAAGGATAAAAAATGATTATTTAATGGTTAAAAGCGTTATATTAGACACTGTAAGAAGTGCCTGAAAGACCACGAGCAAAGACTGGCATAGATTTGTTTCTCTTCAGAGGTGCAAGGTATCTACTGTGTGTGGAATATTTTTCAACGTTTCCGGAGATCAGCAAATTGAATGCAACACCAAGCAAACATGTCATCACATACAACTTCAAGTCTTTTTATCCTCAGTCGAATGGACAAGTTGAGAGAGCAGTTCAGACAATAAAAAAAACTTACTGAAAAAAGCACAGGACAGTGGAGGTGACCCGCATCTGGCACTGCTTAAATACAGGAACACACCAGTAAGTGGAGTTGGATTATCATCTGCTCAGATGCTAATGGGAAGAAGGCTCAAGTCAAAAATACCAGTGGCAAACATATTACTGCAACCAACTCTCCATGAAAATGAAGCAACCTTGTACATAGTCAACAGAGACAGAAACAACATTTTGACCAAAGAATCAGCATCCTGCCTGATCTTCAAGATGGTGATAAAGTGAGGATTAGAGTGGGAACCAGCCATTGTGGCACAAAAATACAGTCAGCCAAGGTTGTATATTGTTAAAACTACAACTGGAGAACTGAACTGTACAGAAGGAACTGCAAACACATGCTTCAAACAGAAGAGAGACTGAATTTTCAGGGGTACCTGATGACAACACAGCAGAGTATTATCGTCAGGATAGCGACACAAGACACACTGTATCTTGCTGCTTCCAAGTATGGAACCACCTCAAGACGCAAGAAACATGCAAGATTCACTGCCAAGTGTTCAACCTCCTAGTTCTACACCAGACTGTTCCACACAGTCCAATAACAGTGACTGATTCTGCCGTTTCTTCTAGCAGCCCTGTGAGAACAACACTGTCAGAAGGCCAAGACGTTACATGGACTGAACTTCATTTTATGAATTTTGTTATTGCTACTTAACTATTGAACTGATAGAAACTAAATTGAAGTTTATAAAAAAAACCGAAGAAAAAAGTTTTGAAAGGGAGATGGATGTATATTGAAAAAACAATGTGGTTATTTGATGCTGCCAGTAGGTGGCACTGTGATATATTGATATATGAAAGCAGAAAGTGACAAATAAAAAAGAAAAATGTTTGTTCAGAGGCGTCCCGTCTCACTAAATGTTACAGTCATAAACATCGGTTCTCTTCACACCGGAGCAGCATTAAAACCCGTACAAAAGACGAGATGCTAACCAGTTTTTTCCATACCTGCTAGCCAGGCTACATGACGGTGCAGCCTTCTCTCCATGGTTACTAATGGTTGTGTATTTTCTCCATAATACGATATTTGACATCTTTCTAATCATACGTACTTATAAAGCATATGAACGTTAATCTTACCTTGTTAAAAGTGTTAGCTGCAAATCCGTGATTACACTGAGGGCTGCCAGTCATTTTGATTAATGGCTGCTCTCCATCACCGCCATATTAAAAGTTATAAAATAAAATTATAAGTTTGGTTTACACTGTTGTCTGTGCAGCCGATCACGCAGCATCCTATGACCATTTTTAAAGCCAAATCAACCAAATAAAAGCGATGTTAGGTTAGGCCACAAACACGTCCGTTTTTTGACAGGCTTTACCTGAAGCCCATAGGTTGTTTGACGTCCGCAATGGCGCAGTGGGCGTAACTATTATACGTCACGTACAATAGTTACATGTGAGGATCATATCAGTAAAACTGTCCTGAACACAGACAAATTGAGATGAGAGCATAAATTACTCACACTGAGTGTATTCCTGCAGCAGGGCAAACTCTGCCGGGGTCAGTGTGACCCATTTGTCCTGACCGCTCATTGTGCTCGGTCCTTGTCGGTACCTTCTTCAAGCCTTCCCCGGACGTCACGCGTCAGACGACCAGGTCCATCACCGGCTGCAGTCACCTTCTTACCCTTCTGCTTTGCTTCCTTTGAAGAAAAGGTCAGAGAAAATGGCTGAGCAGGTCAGATGCAGCATCTCTGTGGCTTTGTTCAGCCCACAGAGAATCTCATTGTCTCTCTTTGAAGAGAGACAATGAGAGACACAGCCTCCAACTGTGAGCAACAGTTGGAGGCTCACTCATTTTAAAGGAACATACTTTCTACATTTTTCCTCCAATTCATTTCCTTCTGCTGCATCCATTTCTGCCAGATTTTGCTAATATTCGTCAACCTTTTCGCCAGGAGAAAACAAAGAAGAGAACTTTTAATTATAGGTTGAATTTCTTAGCCAAATTAATTAAAATGAATGAGACAGCATTAGTGTGACAATAAATTAGATAACCTGATGTAACATCCGACCCTGGAAGTGTTTCCTGATAGTTACACCAGGCCCAAACTGTTAAATTTCCAGTGTATTTATCACAATATAAGCGTTACATATCAGTCAATAATTGTCGATAATTATAATTAAAAAAAATTATTTTGGAGGGTTGCTGTAAATAACTGAGATACTGCCAAACTGGCACCTTTCAGTTTTTATCCAGAGTTTTAACACTTTTAAGACGTTATGAGCCACTGGCAAAAACTTTAAACTGCTGCTGCGCCAGTTACTCCACAGGCTGTTGCTAGGTAACCGTAGTTGGGGCCCGGGGAACTTGAAACTGCTTCTAACGCAGCAAGTTGTTACTAGGTAACCAAAGAGCGAGAGAATCCGTTGATTCCACTAACATAGCTTCCTTTGCCTACATTTCCCAGAATGCTGTGCGGTTCTGGATTGGAGTTCGGTGAATTTTATATATATTGAATATAAAAATTTTTATCAGCTGTATTAGCTATTGATTTTGATCATGTGTCTATCATGATATATATTGTTATTGATTTATTGGGCAGCCTTAAGTGTATTAATATTTTGTAGGTGGTTTGAATTAAATTATAGATATTATAGGTCATATTATAGGACCATTATAGATAATATAGGTAATATAAGCCCCTCCATTTGGGTAGTATCAACCCAGGGTGTTTATAAGCCTATTGAATCCTAAAGAGGTTTATGAAAACACATTTATCCCCAGGTTCATCTGCAAAATGTGAATATCCTGGAAAAGTGAAATGTTTTATATGGATTCATTTTTATATGGATTCATTCATTCGCATTCATTCCTAGCCTTTATTTTATGATTCGAAGATGATGAAAGCCTAAAATTCAGTGTGAGAAAATTAGAAAATTACTTCAGACCAATAAAAGGATATTTTTAAACAAAAATGTCAGTCGTCTGAAACGTTGATTGGGGCTCCTTTTGCAAAAAATATTGCATCCATCCATTTTCCTGGAAATGGATGGATGGATGCATTTGTGTTAGAAATGCTAACGACTCTTGGACTCCATCATTTTTTTCCTTTGTTCATGTTACACGATTAATTGCTTTACTTAATGTGAAGGGAAAAGATTAATGACAACAATTTCTGCTTTTAGCCAATGTTTCGGTTTTGCATCATATTTGAAATGGATCCGTGGTTGTTGTGTTTATATTTCTGGTGTTTGGTTTGTATTTTTTAAAAAGAATACAAGTTAAAAACCAAAACATGAAAACACCTGTTTGGTTCAGATTTTTACATGCGCCATTTCTGCCGCATGTAAAAAAACTCCTTGTTGAGAAAAAAAAATCTTTGAAAGCTGCTTTTGGGCTTTTCATAATCAGCCCAACTGGTTGCTTGATTCGGTTCAGCAACAAAAATAAATACATTTAGCTTTTATTTTTAAAACAAAGAAAGATCCAAGATCCAGCGATTCACTAAAGGATGGGTAAATTTTCAGTGATAGATTTGGGTAATTTTGGGGTGTCCAGTAATGCGATACAGGATGATGCAATCAGAGGCTCAGATTCTGAACTAAAACCTTAAAATTAATACATTTCAAGATTTTGTTTCTACATCTGGATAAACTTAAAGAACTTACCATCATGAGTCAGCCATCACAGTTTAGCTCCTTTTGCTGATAGAACCTTGTTTTCTCTCTGTTTTGTGTTTTCATTGAACATTTGTTGTATGGATCATATCTGTATTGGTTCTGAAGCTTTGACCCATTTACTCGTAACTGAAATCCTGGATCAACAAGTGGATGTTCAGTCATGTGAAGGCTAATTTCAAATGACTGAAATCTGTTTGCGTCGATGCGAATACAAACACCGTTCGTTGGTGTGGTGTTTTTATTACTATTTTATCGGGTCGTTAATAGATTTTGATTTGTTTTTGACCCATTTGTGGGTGTGTTTGTTCTCTGACGCGTGTGTGCAGAAATTCCCTGAACAATTAACCGAACGTCATCCAAATTACAGAGATGATGACAGAGAGTTACAGAACACATCAGAGCTGGATGTGTGGGAACCAAAAACTTCAATCTGCAAAAACTGAGCCGCAGAAGAAGAAGCCGAGTGAGAGACGTTACATAAAACTGCTTCTCTGAGTGTATTCCTGCTGTGCACTGCGATCATCCGCTCCCTCTTTCTGCAGTGCAACCAGCTCTGCAAATGTCACAGCAGTGCTGCTGCTCCAGTGGTGCAGTAAAAAAAAAAAAAAAACAGCATCACTATCATCAAGCAGGAGACTCAGTAGGTGTTGAATGAGAATCAATACGGTGACACATTTAGATGCTGCTCACCTGCTGCAGGGCTCAGGAGGAAAACAGATGTCTGGAAATGAAGCTCCTGAGTCAGATTTCTGGCTTTGCTCCTGACTGGATCCTCTCTGAGGTTGTAATGTTTCTCTGTGTATGCAGCAGCAGCAGCCGCCCTCTGTGCTGCATGTCACTGTCAGCGCGTATGAATGGTGGAGTGATTGTTTTTTTCCCCTCTGGTCAGAAGACGATCAAGGATGTGGAGTAGTGACACGCTGAGTGAAGGAAAAGCGGAGGATGAGAGAGAGAGAGAAAGAGAGAGAGGAATTATGCAGTGTTCGGTTTTCCATACTCCCGCTCGCTCACGTCACATCCCTCCTGCCCTCCCCTTCCTCACTGTCGCTCATCTTTAACCCCCTCCTCCTAAAAACCCTCAGGTCCTCTCATCCACCGCTTCCACACTGCCTCCCTCGTTTTCTCACACCTCTTCATCCCACCTCCAACCTGTTTTCAGCTGCTCACGTCGGCCAGCTGAGAGTAACAACCTGTGGGATTTCAGGAAGAGAAATAAGGCATGTTTTTATGCTAGAAACATTTACTTCAAAGCACTTTACTGGGAATTTATTGAAAAATAAACTGAAAGTAGCAAATAATGATCAAACCAAATAAAAAAAAAAACTGTAATGTTTACAAATAAATGCACTGTAAAACATTTGAGCTGCATTCGGTTGTGTCTACTATCTTCTGCTCTTTAAGTCAAATAAATTTAGCCAGTTTTAGATTTTGAACCCAAATGTGAGTTTGTGAAAAATAAACTGACAGTAGTAAGTTTTGTTAGCTTTTTATTAATTTTGTCAAACCTCCAAAAGTTGAATAAACAAGAGTTTTTAGGTTAGCACTTAAAAAACTGAAAGAAGAAAAAGACAGGAGTGGGAACTATTTCCCAGAATGCTTAGCGACATGTTTTTGTTTCCTGAGAGTGTGTTACATCGATCTGGCTCTTGTGTTTTATTAAGACAAATGTTTATTTTAATGTCCTGTTCACACTAAATGTTTTGAGCAAAATTCATTATGATATTTAATAAAATTCATTATCAGATCAGAAATTTTGTTCATGTAATTTGAAGCAAGAATTTAAATTATTCTAAAGTAAAATAAGTAGTTATTGTAACTTGATATTGTGAGTGAAATGTGAGAAACGTGGCTCTTTAATGAGGTGAGGGCAGTTTTTTTCTTGCATATTGTGAAATAATTATTTGATTTAAATTGCAGCAGTAAGTTAAAACTCACATTCAAGATTAATGAACTTAAAAAACAATGTTTAGACAACTTCTCTCTTGTTCTTAAATTAACTTCATAAACTTTAATTTCTAAGTTAAAACCAAAACAATTTTCTTGTTGACTTAACTTGCATTTTCAAGGCAGCAGGTGGACTTTCATTTTCAAGTTAAACCAACTTCAAATTTTTTACAGTGTACCTTAAAATGTGACGATATTTTTTTAAGCAAAATAGTTCGATCAGATGAGACATTTTAACTTAGTAGAGTGATTTTTTGTTTGTTTGTTTTTACTGGAGTAGTGTTAAGATATAATGTCTGTGTATTATTGATTTCTACATTAAACCAGTAGCCATGTGCTGTTTTGGACCAAACACAATACACTGTTGGAAAAATAAAGATTTCAGAAGGGCACTGTCCTGTCCTGAGGAAAAAAAGCTGGTGCGTAATTTAAGCATTTTTCTGACTGTGAACACCAGTTCATGTCTTGTCTCAGATTCTCAGCTAAAAGGTAGGCTTGGACTTTGACTAGGCCATTCCTTTTGAATCTCTTCCTGTATGTTTAGTGTTGTTGCTTTTGTAAAACAATCAAAAACATTTTTGTTTTTTCACTTCACAGCTGTATGCTAGTTTGACTTGGTGTCTCATAATTTCTCACTAAAATAAATTGTGACAACATTAAACAGTATGAATATTTTTCAGCCATGTTTATCTTGTTGCCTTATATTTGCATGATTTTAATCCAGGATTCCCACATCTGTGTGAGTTTTCTAAGAATGCAAAGCCTCTGCAGCAGCAGCTAAATGTCAGTCGCACTGTTCACGCAGAGTGAAAGGCCATCCTGTGCCCCGCAGTCACCGCGTGTCGGTCACATGTGAGGGACATATCAATACTTCAGCTGCCTCTCCCACTCTGGATGTAAACGCCCACATGACCTATACAGACAGCCTGGAGGCAGCGCTGCATCACGAACCACGCCGGGCTGCCCGCATTTGGGTCGGTGATCTTTGATGAAACTCGATTCATGCTGCGGTTTGTTGTTCGGACGAACCGTCGCTTCCCGTGGAGCGAAGCCTCTAAAAGGCGTCAGTAAAGGGAAGGTTATCTTAAGGTTCAGATGAAGACGTGATGATTATTCCTGGAAACGGCGTGTCAAAAGGTTCTGTTCGGAAAAGCAGAACAGAGACAGCCTTTTATGTCTCCTGCAGAAAGAGTTTGTTGAGCAAGATGTAGCTGGATGTTAAAGTTTGCGCTCATAAGAAAATGGCCGTTAAATGGCCGCAGCCACGAGATCTACCGACCGGAAGAGCAAGATATCAGTGGCTCTTAGGGTGTCTGGGCTCTGCTCTATGAGATTTACAAACCTTAAAGGTTCAACAAACAAAGCAGAAAATGGGAACAGGTCGGATTGTTTGTTATCAACAAATGATATTTGCAGTTTTAATCAAATGATGTGAGGAAAACAGTTTTTTAAATGAAAAATTCATGACAAAAGTCAGATTTTTGCATTTACAACTTAATGGAAAATTAAGCTACATCATGTATTACAAATATTTAATGTCCCACCTTTAAGCTTCCTGTTTGTACACAAAGAACTTGTCCAAAAGCAAGTCAGTTTTTTGAAATTGGTCACATTTAGAGGAAAAAAGCAATGTTTTTGTTCATGGACATCATTCACTGATGGTTTTCCTCCAACTTCAGAAATTCTTGCTGTTTTGTCATGATGAATTCAATATGTTTATAAATTGATAGCATAATAAAGCTAGTAGACCAGACTGAAAATAGTTTCCACATTCCTCTTAGCAAAATAACTGAAGCTGATGCAGACCCTCCTTAACTAAAACTTCTACATTTTTAGTAAATAAATCAAACAAAACATAACTTTCCACTTTCAGGATCTGCAGAGGCAGAAAGAGTAAATGGGTTATGGTAATTTTTGTCTTTAAAAATGTGATTTCAGAGAGTCATACCCTCCAGGATTGTGTGTCATTAGCCAATTTTAGCTTCGAAGAAGCAATTTATGTGGCCAGTGCTACTTAAGGATAGGCTTAAATTATTGAAATCTGTGCTTCATATAGTTAGGTTTTAAAATGTAGCTGCAATGGAAAAGATTAATGCTGAATCTGTCTTTTTAGACTGTGTCCAATTTCCTTAATCGTAGTAAAACAAGAGCTTTTAACGCTGTGGCCACCAGCACAACATCCCGCCCAGCTGTGCAGAGCGCATATATCAATTCTACCCCATTTTCTACCCACAGGGCTATAAATAGCAGCAAGTGCGTGGGCGTGTGTGTGTGTGTGTGTGTGTGTGTGTGTGGAGCCTGGGGTAGAACACTGTGTATCATGATGGAACCATTACATGAGTGTCTGTGCAGGAAATCTTTGATATTTAATACATCTATAGCTGGAACTGATTTAAAATTAGCCTCACTAAGAGTTTAATCTTTCACCGCAACTCGCCTGTGTTGTCACTCTTTCCAATTCAGTACAAAAATACGTCAGTTATCCCAAAGTGAGATTAAAGGTTGTCATAACTCATATCATCCAAGGATCTTCATAAAGTCGTTTCAGATGGTGATGCTGTTGGGAGGAGGGATTTCCAGTAGCAGTCAGTCTTACAACAATTCTGAAGAAGCCTCTGACTGTAAACTGTTGCTGTATGACATTAATGACTGTTGTGACACATAAACAGTTCAATTTCCAAGCAACAGAAACAATATTCCACAGTAAAATGATCTGGTTTACGCTACTGCTCAACCTCATTTGTTTCTGTTGCTCCTCTTTAAATCTCTGTCTAGCTTGAACAGCTTAGGTTAGGTCTATCGGCTGTACAAAACATGTTCGTTACATTTTTTTACACAAAGTTATTCTCAGATAATGAGATTTTAGTTTGATCAGTTCACCCTATATTGAGCTCCTTTCAGAATGACCTTCTTGTCACTTTAAATCTTAATGAGTTGCTGCTGGCCTCGCCTCCCAACTCAACGTTTAACACTCGCACATGAAAATGGCTGAAAACAGATGCCAAATTATACAACCGCAACATCTTTGAAAAGTAAAAAATAGGGCCTTGTGTACGACCAATAAGAATGAAGCGGGTGGTTTCTGGATGTTAAGTCAACAACAAAATATTTGTCATTTCCAGCAGCCATTGTACAGCGCATACAGTGATAACAGGAAATCTTTCCTGCCAACAGCCATCACCATCTTCAGTAATTCTTTGAAGAATCTACAACATTTAATTCCCCTTCAGGATGAATAAAGTATTCTTGAATTTTAATTTTGAATTTGAAAACCAGCTGTGCAAACATTCTGGAGCTCTGCTTCAGTTGCTAGGCAACAGGCTGGGCATAGCTGAGGTTGCTAGGTAACGAGTAGCGCCTGCTAATTTGTGACGTTACATTCCGGAGGTTTTTGAAATGGCTTTACTTCCAGATACCAAAAACATGAACCTACTGCCAAAAACCCACTATGAGGGTTTTTTTTTTTTAGAATAAGCAAAGACCCAAAAGAAAGTACTAAAACGTGCAAGATATGAATTTTAGTATTTTTAATTATTAACACGACTGACAAGATTAAAAATAATTGACTGAATAATCCCACCTGTGCATTTTAGATGCGTGTCTGATTTCAGTTGAATCTTTTACATAAATAACCGATAAAAAGCATATTTAATGTTTCCACTTCGCTCCCCCTGCCTGTAATGACGATAAAATTCAGCCTGCTAACCATCTTGTGCTGTCACATGTCCTCTCTGTGCTCATACACAGTAGTGCTGTGTTGAAGGATTTCTTTGTATGATAATGAACATGAAAGGATGAGTCACTGGACCAATCTGTGGACCGGAGGAGGATGCTCACATTTGTTCCCATCTGCCATGTGATGGATGAAATGCTCATCTAATATGATCAGGCAAACGCTTCAAGCCTTAGACAAGCACTTAGTGTCGATGTGGCATTGACAGCTTGATTGATCAGGTATTTAAGTCAAATTGCTGCAATTACAGCTGCAAATCTAAAGTAGCTTTTCACATACAGGCTGACATTTCAGCTCACTGTTCTTTGAAAACTCAGTACAACTGAGAACATCCATTTTTGGGTCTCGCCACAGATTCTCAGTTTGATTCATGTTTGAACTTTGACATCTTTTTACCACAACGTAATTTGTGGAGTAATTTTCTTTAATTTCTTTGGATTATGCGAGTTGTTGTGGACATTTGATGTGAATTACATGTCTATGGTCCCATTAGAAATATTTAAGTTACCTGCTGGATTGGCTTCTCCATCCAGAGACAAGTAATCTGCAGAAATTACTGCCTTGCTTGAAATAGATTTTGTAAAAATGTGTAGAAGCATGAACAGGTTAACACAATATCCAATCAAAATCCAATAACTGACCTGCTGATTGTTGATTTCCCATGGGATTCCCTTCAGAAACTCAGACTTCAGCAAACTTTAATCCTTGGAGTTGTAACCGTTGAGGAAAGAAGTTTGTCTGTTTACCGAGGATTGTTTCACCCGCAGGACCGAACATAAGAGAAACTCTAAAGGCTGGAAACTTTAAATGATGATGTCATAAAGCGAGGAAATGCCGGCATTGAGGTAAACACACAAATACTTTCTAAAGAAAAAAGTTTTTTCCCTATGCGGCAAAACGGTGGGACACCACCAGTTTGGTTGAAATGTATTCTTAAAGGGTATTTTCTATACACAAACTGCCATTTTATAACACAGTCCAAGGAATTATTTTATAAAAATGATTTATATATGAAATAAGACTTAAAAGGAATTTGATTTCGTAATTTAGTGCCTTGAAATTGGGCTCTGTCTCTTTAAGAAACTTCTGCTCCGACATGCTGCCTTCAGGAAGTAATCACAATGTCACTCCTCTATAAATCCTTTAAAAACATTCTTACCACCATAATATTAAGACATAAAATACAGCTCAAAAAGTTGATTTTAAATAATATTACCCCTTTAAGGCCTTACTGGCGTTTCCTTATTCATTGTTACTCTGTCAAGTGAGGCAGATTTTCCTCCTCTTCGTCGGTGAAGTCCGCACTAAACTCCAATCAATATGTCAGCTCAGTAACCTGTTGATAAATCACTTTAATAAGCCAACAGGTGATTAAAAAACAAATTAACTGCACAGAGAAGCATTTTTATCTGTCAAAGAGCATTGTATTTTCTAATTAAGATCTTCTGTAAAGATAAACTGTTTAAATGTAAATTTATTGGACTCATTCAGTTTTTTAGAAAACATTTACCTATACATAAAGCTCAATAATGGTGCCTTTTTTTAGCTCTTTTTTAAATATATTGTGAGGTTTTGTAGTGATGTAGAAATCAGGATGAGGTTAAACATGAAGTATACCAATAAAATTTCTAAATAAGGCATTTCTCCTGCTGATGCAGTCTAAAAATGCCACATTTATTTTCGCATCAGTGAGAAACGTATTTCTAACTTACTGAAATAATATCCATAAAGCCATAAAAGATCTCCAATCACTTACACTGAGGGAAAAAAGCACCAAGCAGAAAACTACGTCAGCATTGATTTTTAAGATCCTGAATGTGAAAAACAAGCTGGATGTGATCTTCAGTCACCACCAGGCAACAGCAAGCAGTTTTTTAAATACAGGGATTCATATGCAACACTAAAACAAGAAAATACAAAATACAACTCCTTCATTTCACTTCAATGAGAAATGTATTGATTTATTGATTTTAGTGGTACTTTGTTGGTAAAAAGATTGAAGGTAAACTCCTCTTCATTATCTTGCCATGCAAAAATGGAGAAAAAAAAACAAAAAAACCATCTTTGTTGACACAAGAATGATCAAATTTTTTATCATAATTTGTGTTAACCTCATGTAATTGCTTTAAAGTGCAAGTCCAGAACATTTTTTTGTAATTCTGTGCTACTTAAAATAATTTTAGATTATATTTACTGATGTGTTTTTTTATTTCACAATTTTTCTGCGGCTGCATTTCCATTAAAAATGTATGTAAAGAAATCGTTCCTTTAAAGTTGAAAGGCACAATTTTGTAATTGCAGTGAAACGCAATTGAATTCAAGTAATTAAAAAAAAAGAAAAGAAAAAAAAAAAGTATGCTGCCATTATCCTCCTCCCACAATGTCCGGCTGTTGGTCACATGACGTGTGATGCATTTTTCCATACATATGAAAAACTACCTCGTTCTAGCGCAAAAACTTTTTATCGAAAAAAGTTTGTTTTTTTCTTAATTGCCTGTTTCCATTCGTAATTTGCAATTTTATGATTAATGGAAACGTAGCGGATCAAGAGCTAAGAGTAACACATTACATGCAAATAATCCCAAAAAGTTTACATAAAATTGCAATAAAACGATGCAAAAATTGTACTGAAATTGTAAGGCAGTGGCGTAAATATGTCAGCAGAAGCCACCAAGATGTATTTGTGCCTTGGGCTCTGCTGGTTGCCTTAATGAACACCGTACTTTGAAACCATGACAACGCGGGTACATCCATCTAGTTATTATTGAAAACAATTTATTTACTTACTTTTGTCGTATCTTGTCGCGGATTTTTAAAATTTTCTTTTATTTTGTCAAGTATGCTGAACTGACGGCTCCTTTAAATGTCGCAGACCTCCTAATGCGCATGCGCACGCATGCGTACGCACTGCTTATATGCTACAGCTTATGATGCTCTGATAGAACACTGTTAAGCTGTTCGCTAGCTCCTCACGCTAGCCAAATATTAGGTTCAATGACTGAGTATTTAGTTTTGGATGTTTTTTTAAATATATGTGCTGTATTTGGAAGAAAAAAAAAACACAACTCAACAACACTGCTTTCGTGAGAGTTGTTAACACGCAGTGTTTGCTTGTGGTACGGAAGGTGAAGCCGCTGTCAATGGCGCCGAATAAACCTAATGGTCGTGTGTCTGACTCCTGCCTCAACCTGAACTCCCACAAAAGCCTTTAAAACACAGAACCTTCGCAAGTAGCGAGGTGCCATCTCACACTGACAGGGCTACACAATTATATAAACGGAGGAAAAAAGCCCTAAAGGTTCTGATTCATGACAAGCAGCTGATGTGTTAAGATCACAAAACATTCAGCAGATCAATAACACAATCTACTACTCTCTTGTTTTTCAAACAGGGAGCTAATGCAGAGGTCGAAGAGGTGCTGGGATCTCATTCTTGTGTTGGCAGAGGTTTGAATCAGCTGCCTGACTGATTTGTAATCACACCATTACAATAATAAAACCTTCTGGAAAATAAAAGTACGAGCCAGTTTTCATGTGGTTCAACAGAAATCCCCACAATTAATTTTTAATTAAATACGAACGTCAAACTGCTTCAACTTCCTCACAATACAGACTTTTTTTTAACCTTTGAAAAAAAAATCTATTCTGCTTTTGAATAAAATGTGAAGCCTTTTAAAGAAATGATGCTGGATGGAAAAGAGACTAATGATGGGTGATAACAGCACCATCTGCTGTGGACCATTTGTTACTCCCACACAAGATCTGGAGACTGAGGATGAATTCATCTGCTGTTTCAAAATCTAATCAAAGCTGACGAGCCGCAGGCATGAAAGAAAATATATTATTAAAAATCTAGTGTTGCTTAAGCCTTTGCATAATTTTTCTTTCATGTAAGTTAAGGGATTAA
The DNA here is from genome assembly GCA_903066825.1 of Alfaro cultratus. Classification (NCBI taxonomy): domain Eukaryota; kingdom Metazoa; phylum Chordata; class Actinopteri; order Cyprinodontiformes; family Poeciliidae; genus Alfaro; species Alfaro cultratus. The sequence continues at coordinate 168,902 of CAEFZX010009996.1, forward strand.
GAAAAGACACAGAAAATTTAAGTGCTTTAATTTCAATGAGAAATGGAAAACGGACTGTACATTGTTGAGCATTAATTCTGTTTTAGCTTTGAAATCATCAGCTTCAGTATGAACAGCACTCTTCTGATAAGAAGTATATGTTGTTTTGTGGCTCATCTGGAAATGTTACAATTGGTCCATCACTGTGGACTGCAGCACCTATGATGGCAGTGACATATTAAGCATAATACTTCAAAAATGAATAATGTTTTCGCAAAATTATCAGCTTATTTTCTCTTTGTTAATGGCTCATTTACATAATTAAGATTTTGTTATAAACAAGCTTGAAGCAGCTGTGCATTAAAAGGTTAAAATCAAGCAGAAGCTGAACCAATTCTGTTTCTTTTTTTCTAATAAACTACAACTTAATAGATTGATAGATCAAAACATGCTAAGATGAAATCCTTTGAATCCAGACGTCTTCGTTCTTCCTGTATCTTGTCGGCGTCTCAGTCGTCTTTCTTCTTGATGCTAAGCAGCTGGGAGAAGCTCTGCAGGGCCCAGTACAGCAGCGAGAGGGAGACAAAGGCCTAAAGAAAACCAGCACAGGGTTAGAGCTGCAGGCGTAGCGCCGTTTCACACCAACACACGTCTGCCAGGCGCTGAAACCAGAACAATGTCAAACTGGAAGAGGAGGACTCATAACAAACAGGGGACCAATCTATGGAACAGCTCAGGTGGAGATTTAAATTGCTGAAATGTCACAAGTTCAGTTAAGAAAAGATACAGAAGGATAACAACAAAAAAAACCCCACAAATCTTTTGTTTTTGTGTCTCTTTTTCTTGCTTATCTTGTTTAGGTTCTTTAGCTTTTATTTCTCTACGATACGATTTTACAAAAGCTGAAAAAATATTTCTAACGTATAAAAAGCTTTATTTACGTTAAAATTCACTGCATTTACCTAACAATATTATAAAGGTCTTACATTCAATTGAAAGTAATCTGGGTTTTAATTTCTAATAAATATCTAAAAGCAATATGCAAATTCATTTGCATATTCCATAATACAAAGTAACTAAATATATTTTTAAAATGCAAAAACAGCATACTTTTAATAGTACCAACATTTATCATCTTACAGGCAAAACCTCCTCAAACCAATTCATTTTTGTCATTTTTGCTTTACTATTTACTGACAGAAATCACAAATTACATTCAAAGACTTTTCAATCAACAATGTTTGCTACGGTTTAACAAGGAAGTAAAACGGCAGCCATAGAAAGTTTGATTTCTGTCTCGTTTTAGTCTTGAACCACAGATTTAGGGACTTAACGGTGCATATAAACTTTGGTTCTGTACAAACCTCAGTTATGGAGCGGCTACGTAATGTGAGTTTGGTGCAACAAGAAAACGAAACAAATGTACAAAGTTTGGTTTCCATTTCCTTATTTTGATAGACTGAAAAACCAATCGTTCTTGTAAGTGAGGAAACGCTGTGGTACAAAAATACACAATTTGTCTACTGGGAACATTATATTCTTTGTTAAGAACATAACTGCTAATTAAGCAACATCATCAAACATCTTTATACATTTTAAATAGTTAATTTTATTTTAAACTTGGTTTAGGATTTAATTACATCTGCTATGTGTTACGGTTATCATTAAATAATTTTGGAACCTGATAAAGACCAGATCTTTTTCAAAATTATGTTTTACAGAGACTGATGGTGGATAAACATACACAGTTGAGTATGTTGACGTTCAGTTTGTTTTACGTGTATCTGGTTCGGTATTTTACAAAAATAATGAGATTCACTTTAAGGTATGGGCTGATACTGAGTACAACTACCACTGCTTCATGTCACTTAAAATTACTGTATAAGCGATCTGATGGCATTTAAGTAGAAATGTAACAATTATTCATATTTTAGCTGTTTGTAAAAGCTCAAACTTTTTCTAAAAAGTCACATGTGTTTCTTACAATCAATGATGTTGATAATCTCTGATAATGAAGATCTGTTGCTAAAATACTAATTAAATCTCCTGCATTTTAAAACAAATTGTCAGTTTGAAGACCAGAAATCAGTTGCTGAAAGTCGTGGACGACGGAAACAAAAACATGCTAATGCTAATCCTTAGCATTAGCATGTTTTTCTATGTGAAAGAGTGATTGGTACCTCTCTTCTTATATCCAAGCTATATGGGTCTGTAATTCAAAATACATATTTCAAAAAGAGGAGAGAAAATATTGCTGAACTTTCCTGACAGCTTAGGGTTAGTCTGCAAACACTTGTGGAAGAACGAGATGCTCTGTGAAAGGATGCCAACTGTGCAATAAGCTCAGTCGTAAAATTTTCTTGCTACTAAATATTTAACAGTCAACAGAGTGGAAACACCTGGTCATATCTGCGAGTTTCTGCAGAGGTTTACATTTCACATTGTCTTCAGATTAGCTGAAGAACAATGATTTAGTCAGAGATTATGGGTTTAACAGTAGCGGTGCTTTTATTAAGAATACAATTAAGCAATTTGAAATTGCCAAAATAAATTTGCTTAATGGAAACAACAATTTCCAAAAAACTCACGTTTTTGATCAAATGTTTTATGCGAGGATCAACACTAGGATGAGGTGTTTTTTGACCATTGAAGAAACCTAAATTCAGTTTTAGTTTATTCAGACCTTGAGGATGAATTAAGTTCAAATTTGTTATGATAATTTAAGTTTATCAGGGTAAAAATTATTATTTAATGCTTAAAAGAGTTATATTAGAGGCTATGCTAAGGCCCTCTTGTAAATGTGCATAAATAATTGCAGTTAAGCAGTTTTAAGGTTTGGCTATTGGCCCTTTGCAGCTACGTCACTTAACCATCCAGGCGCCATGATGGACGTCGGAAGTGAGGGACCGGAGTATTGAACTGAGCGACTGAAATTGTTTTCCAAAGTTGTTTTTATCAGTTTATTCATGGCTTCCACTTGTTCTAGTCGAGCTCATTTGTCTGTGAATGTAACATACCTGGTTGTTACAGCGGGATTTCACAGTCACATGATTAACAGCCAGATGTTACTACTGGCAGAAACGACAACAGGAAGTGGTAGGAGGATGATGGTTTGTTTTCATTTTGTCGTTTTTCTTTTAAAACAATGTGGAGCTGGCTTCATCAGAGCTCTCACAGCATCATACAGTTCATAAAATGTTGTAATTCTAACGTGTTGAATTATAGCATTTCTGTAAAATAGACTACAATTTCCCCAAACGCCACAAACAGCCATTTACAAGGTTAAGGGCTTTGTTGTTCCAACGCCGGCGTCTCCTCTGATGGCTGAATTATGAATATAATCTCATGTAACTGTTTATATTCGTCGCTGCCATGATTTTTAATGACTTATTGACAGAACAAGCTTATCCACGTTTGATTTTACTTTATTTTCTTAGTGAATGCAAAACACTGCAATTGTGAAATTGTTTTTCTTTGACATTAGCAGAATACAAATAAGGATTTGCGCACATCTGTAATGGAAACGCGGCTAGTGTCCAAGACGAATCCACAAAAGAAGCAAACGATTATCCACTGTCACGTCATGCTTGTTCTAGATTGCAGCAAATCAGTGGCTCAATGCAATGGGCTGAACTTCCTCACTGAATTGAATTCAAATATAGCTGCTACCTTATGAATCACTAAACTAAACATGGGGTGTGACTCAAGTTTACATGTGTGTGAAGAGGATGAGCATGTATATTTTAATACATATGAAAATGCACAATACGTGTTTATCTTCAAATTAAAAACTAAAACTTTCACATTGCTAAACAGGGAATCCTGGGAGATCTTCAAGCTCTGAACTTTGATGTATTGCTTTTGGTGTGGAAAGCTGAAGATAGACGTTTTATCTGTTGTGGGAATTAGTATTTAAAACATAAAAAGATACATATTGCAGTGACATTAAAAAAAGTGACCCTGGTCTACCTTGGTGCTGATATGTGGCTCATGTGTGGTTACAGCTATAGATTATTTGAAGGTCAGAAAGATTAATTAAAATCTCCTTAATCTCTCATGTCATCACTTTCTTAAAATAATGGCTGAAGTCATTTTCCTAAAGTGATTTTGGCAAAAGAAAAAGAAAATCACCACTTCTTTTTTTTCCAATACATGTTTCAGGCAAAAAAAGAAAAAGCTTTTGGCAAAATACTTAGAGGTCATTACTTTACCAAGGTGACGATATGCTAATGAAAGTTATAGTGCTTGAAATTTAGACTCAATGAAGCAAATTATGTTTTTACAAATTGCTACGGTTGAACTTTGCTAAGCTTGTGTAAATTGCAGCCTTAGTTTTCTGATTGAGCGCTTGGTGTGGTCTCCTGCTGCTGTAGCTCATCTGCTTCAAGCTTCAATGTGTTGGACATGTTGGCTTTAATAAAGAAATATAAACTCTACAACACTGAAACAAAGATCACTGGCGAACTATTATATCTATAAACCATTTGGACCTGCCTAAGCTGTCTTGTGATGCAAACAAACTAACCTGAATTAAATAAAAATAACTTCATTATACATCATAAAGTCAACATCTTATTTTAGCAGCATTACAAATTTTTGCTGCCATTTTGTTGGAAAAAAAGCAACTAGATCAGGGGTGTCCAAAGTGCGGCCCATGGGCCGTTTGTGTCCACTGGAGTGACTTTGTGTGGCCCCAAACTGGGATAATTTTTAAAAATTTTATATAAATTTTTTTTTTTTTTAAATATAAAATAAAAATTTGGCCCGTAGATTCAGATGGAAACTTAAAAATTGTTACCAACATAATTTTGGTAACAAAATTTTATCACCAATTTTTAACAAAAAGAGATATTTACTGAAAAGCCAAATCAGCTTTAATCTTTTGTAGACGTGATTAGATATAGCAAAAGTTTGGAAGGAAAGTGACCCAAATGCCGACTTATTCAATTGAGCCATAAAGAAACTGAAAACTATGTTTTTCTTTTAATACAGCAAACATGCGAAATTAAAGTAAAACATTTCTGCCAAAAAAACTCAGAAATTTTGAGTTATTTCAGAAAGTTTCTACAGAAAACAATGAGGTTTGATAGAAAAAAAAAATCTAACTGTTAGATTAATATCAGAAAATTTCTGGAAAAAACTTGGAAATTTCTGAATTTTAAATGATTTCTGAGTTTTAGATAAATTCAGAAATTTTGAGAGTAATTTCAGAAATTTTATAGAAAAAGTAACATTTTCTAGAAAAAAAAATAAAACTTTTAGATTAATATAAGAAATTTTCTAGAAAACTTGGATATTTCAGAATTTTAAATCTCAAAAAGTTTTGTTTGAAGATTTTTCTAGAAAATATCAAAAGAAATCACAAAATTTCTCAGTCTCTGATGGAAATTTAGTCCTTTCAATGAACACAGTGTTGCAAAAATCTACAACAAATATCCAGTTACTTTATTTGCTTGATTTAGTTGTGTTTTTGTTCTGTGACTATTTTGAGTCTACAATTTAGGCAGCAAGTTTTGGACACCACTGATGTAGATATATTCAGCTAAAAAATTGGAAGAAAATGCTCAGTGTGACGGTAACTGAG